>OX403623.1:7100767-7353310 GCA_948107755.1 Campoletis raptor | reverse complement strand
AGATTTCTTAGGCAGTGGACAACAGGATTTTGCAGTCCCCTCCCATGAGACTTTTTATTTAATTCTCTCGACTCTCGAATGACACACCCATGTAATTATCATGAACGTGAAATGCGAAAAGAAAAACTCGTGACACCAGAGACTGATTTATGATGGACATCATTCTTTTTTTTTTTAGGGGATGATACAAACGTGTCTATGACAGAATTATAAAAAAAAAATGCATCTTTGTATATCAAATCGATTTTCTCACCACCATCTATATTCTGTTTTTATAGCGTACAATTCCGTAACCGAATTATTGTTGTTTTCCTATATCTTTAGAATTTTTATTCAATGGAACTTCAAATATCGATGTCTTATGTAAAAAAAATTCTCTTACATTTGAGTTGGAATTTTGTGGTGATATAAATTTGTACGATTATTATTTCTTCATATTTTTTGATAATTAGCAATCGGTCAATTTTCAGGTCATAGCGGTGTCAATCAGCTGGGAGGTGTTTTCGTCGGGGGGCGCCCTCTGCCGGATTCGACGAGACAAAAGATCGTTGAATTGGCTCACTCCGGTGCACGACCATGCGATATCTCGAGAATTTTGCAGGTTAGCAATGGATGCGTCTCGAAAATCCTCGGCAGGTTGGTTGAAATACTGTATACTTACATTTTTTTAAACGTTCAACATCAGGCGACAAGCCTCGAACAAAACTTGATCCTATCAATTTGTTCCTGCGCATCCTTCACGAACTAACTTTCTGTCAATAAATCTTGAAATTTATTAACTTCTGAGGCAAAAACGCTTTTTCGAACAGACAAAAAAAGATACGACTTGAAATTTAGTTCGATCAGGGATCTAAACACGAAATTTGAAAATTTCAAATAAGTGATTTCTTCATTGTTTCCAACAGAAAAGACTGTATAAAATTTTTTCAAAAAGTTCTGTGAAATAATTTGGATTCAAAATAATTTTTTTCATGAATAATAACTGTTTACATTTTTTATTTATTTATGGATTCCCCAGCGACTATGTAGGAACGAAAAATTTAGGTTTTGTTGTTGAAATAATAGTTGAATAATGAAAAATACTGCAAACAAAAAAAAAGATGTCCAATGGCTCAAAGGGTAATTGACAGTAAATGTAATTTCTGTAAATGATGAAAAGTCGAATTTTCATTTCCTCCTATGTTGCTGCGATGATTCGAGACATGTAAAACATACGAATTTCAAATATTTCGCATACCAAATTACAAAAGGAAACAAAAAATGTTGGTATAGTAAAGTATATGAAGAAAGTGACAAAACAGAACCAAGATATGACGAAGTGAAACTCACACCCGCCACAGGAATGTGAACCACGCGTGGCATGGTAAACTCTATATCTATCTCTCCTCCTCCAGTTTCTCCTGTTCTCCAACACAACACCATCCCCACATATTTGAACATACGAATACACATATTTCTATACAAACTTCTCGCGCACCCTGCATTCCTTCAAGACCTTGCGTAATAACGCACTTAATCTTGACGCATTAGCCCGATTGGCTGGACGTCAACATTGCCAGCGTTGTGTGCTCGTACACGACAATGTGCGAGGACAAGGGACAATAACGACGTACCGGGCGTCCTTCCATCTTATACACCCTGTGGAATTCATTATCTCCGGAGATTCTTGAGCTTCACAATTTAATAATGTCTCTCACCGTCATTATCATTATGATGATGACAGAGTCACGAATGTCACGATTTCATATAAACATAATACACTCCGTGGAATACACGTTAACACGATATGAAATAAAAGGACGTTACTAATTTTTTTAACTTGTACAATATTATTTTTGGCTATAACGACAAAGAATCTCAGAAACACAGAGTTTTTGACACACAAACACACATGTACTGAAGGACGTCAAAATTTGCATCGTTGGAACGGAACTAAATTAATCAGTAAATGATCGTTTTTTTTTTTTGCGAGCTAAGAACTAAATTCTTTAATGAGGATTTATGGGAAAAAAAACAATTTGGCTATTATTTTAAACGATTCTGTTGTCATTTTACAGGCGATCCGAAAGGATTGTTTTTAACGTTATATTCGGGAATGAAACCTTACTGAATTGAACCGCAAATTATTATTGTTGCAGGTACTACGAGACAGGCTCGATAAGACCCAGAGCAATAGGTGGTAGTAAACCAAGGGTTGCAACAGCTGAAGTCGTCGGCAAAATTTCACTTTACAAGAGTGAATGTCCCTCGATATTTGCATGGGAAATTAGAGATCGATTGCTCCAGGAAGGTGTATGCACCAATGACAATATACCAAGTGTGAGTAATACTCAATATTTTTTTAATATAATGAGGTCATTAATTCTTTTGTGAATAGTATCGATTTTTCAAGAAAATAATTACATTAAATTGAATTGAATTATTTTAATTTAAATAAAAAAATGGTAATTTTCTTGAATATTTACATTTTACAGTAAAATTGTAAATTTTTAATGAATTTATCAGTGAAAATTAAACAGAGAGAATTAAAAGAATAAAAATATCTTTCAAAAACGGGGACAATCTTGGACTCTGAACAATTTTTACTTCGCATAATGTACATTTTTATAAGATATACAAACTTTTCTGTTCTTTTTATAGAAATGTATATTTTGCAAAATATTCGTAATTAAATATTGTTCCCTATTTCTGTTTTGTCACCACAATTTTTTACTGACTCTTAGTAATTGCTGTAAATTAAACAAAAATTGTGCTTCAAATTTAAAACGATGCTGAATAATGAATGTTTCATGATATTTATGAAAAAATATAAACATTCGAATATTCTGTTATATTTTGTTTCCATGACTATACATTTTCTGCAGCTTTGAAGAAACTTGAATGAAATTTCACAACGTGTTGATTTAATTTATGAAACAATTATTTTTCCAACGCAACAAGTTTGCAATTAATTGTAGTTTGACTTGCGAACTCGATTGCATGATTGAAGAAAAATGGTTTACCGTCGCAGTTACATTAGTGACGTCAATACCGCGTGTTTGACGAATCCTACGAACATTTCCTACTTCTAATTATGATAAATTGAGCACGCTTCAAAGGAACTCGTAATAGAGCGACTTGATGTTTATTACTTAACGAGAAAACGTCTTTGTACACGGAAGAGGAAGCGTGGAAGACGATTCAGGCGTGTGTATTGTCAACGTCGACGCTTTGTCTACTCTCTGTACAAAACACCCTGCATTCACGCACACTGGGTAGCTAGAAACGGGGAGACTATTAACGAGAGATATCAAGGGTGCGTGGTTTGTTACCAGTCTCTCGTGGTGCAATGAAAATCACTTATTATCCTCAGTAACGAACAAAAATTAAACAGTAGACACAAAAACTGACGTTGCATTTATTCTCATTCGCAAAACAAATTTTATATTGAATCAAATAATGAAATACTTTAAACAACTCTCGAGCTAATGTGTTTTTTCCAAGTGTTGAGAAAAATTCGAACAAAATCGCAAAAGAAAGTATTGGTTTTTTTTTTTTTTTTTTCATCTCGAACACTATCGAATATTCTAACGTGAAATTCTTTCGATAGCAATATTTACAATTTATCTCTCAGGTGAAAAATAAAAAATGAAACACTTCGTCAAATGAATAACAATTTGAAAGTTTTTCGGAAATTCAAATACAGTCCAGCTCTAAGTTTTGTCTTATGATTTTTTTTCTCTCTATCAACACGTAGTAATCAGTTGACGATCTTAAATATTATAAAAGAGTCGCGATATGTTATTGCTTCATTATCACGAGAGTGGAATTACAAGATTTATTTTACGATCGATTAATAAACATCGTTATATTCGTTAGTTTGAAATTATTATTTTTTCGTCTTTCGGAGACCAAATAACGAGCAGCGTTTGAATGCTATAAATATAGATATAGATTATTCTCATAACTTGCGAATATGGCAAAAAGAAGGAAGGTGTCATGGTAGTTCCGGTGGGTCGAAAGCCTTGGCAGACCCTCCGCGTTGCCATGGATATTTGCATGCGTCCAATAAACGGTGGCTAAAAGGATCTCTCTTCTCTCCCTCACTTTATTCCTTTCTTTCTTTCTTTCGTTTTTTCTTCTCTCCTTTACTCTCTTTCAAGACTCTTATGCTTAACGTAAAAAGTGAAAGAGTGGTAGGGTCGCGTTGTGTCGCTTCTCCGAGGAAAGTCTTCTTTCTTCATTCCTCGTTTTTGCCCTCTCGTTTCCCTCTTACATTTCGTTCTTACCCTTCGTTCATTTTCATTCTCTCTCTCCCTCTCTCTCTCTCTCTCTCTCTCCCTCTTCTTCTCTATCTTTTCCTTCATCTTCTTTTTTTTACTTAGTTTTCGACCCCTTGGTATATAGCAACACACCGTTTCCGCGTATCGTCTCAGGCCGCTTCTATTTCTCGCGTCTCTCGTAATGGCTACGAGTATAAGGTACGAGCAAAAGGGGACGCAAGAACGTCACCCTTCATATCGTCGCCGCGTATAAGCCTCCCCTTTCTCTGTTTCTCTCCTTTTTACCCAAGAGGGTGGCAAAACTTCAACGGAGGGTTCCTTGGCGGCAAAACGCACGAGGAGGAGCTTCCTAACGCCATCGTTCTTGGTTCGTTCCTCAAAAACTTCGAGTTCTTCTTTGGATTATACTTTTCTCCAAATAAATTCTTGAGGTGATTTTCCAGTTACGAAAAACAAACGCGTGTCCCTCTTGCCACCGAACCATTCATTTTTTCAAATTCAATTAATAATCCGACAACAGATTTAAAACAGTTTTGTTTTTCTTCAAAATGGTGATTGTACATTTTTGCAGCAGAGAAAATATATGAAAAATGAAAACGTTGGTTTGATTTATCTATTTATCGGTTTTTTAACTTTTCTTTTTTATTTTCGTCGACACACTGGGTCTTTTCTAAAAATAGCATTTTTCGTGAGTATTGATATTCAGAATATCCAAAATTGAAAAAGTTTTGATTCTTCTCGTAAAATACTCACTTATCCAAAAGTCAAAGTATTCGATTATTTTTTGATGAAATGAAATAATGATAAAACATAATAATATATTGATAAATATCAGAACGACTAATTTAGATAAACTGCGTAAATATCAAAAGTAAGATCCGCCTTGGAATAAACTTGCCGCATTTAATAAATCGCGCACACCCACGTTATAGAGTGAGAATTTTTATTTCAAGCTGTTTTAACAAATTGCACGAGTACCCTCGAGGCGTTGTAAGGAGGGAGTCGTGTATAGTCTCAAGTCGGGTGAGAGAGGAGGAATGAGGGAAAAAGCACGGATGGGTTTGAGAATTCAGCCGAAGGGGACGCGCGCGCTCGTCGTGCCAGTACGAAAAGGATCAAAGCGTCACGGTTAATCCGCCGGAGATTCGAGCATCCCGGTGTGCCTTTCCGGCCTCTTTCTCTCCTTCTCTCGGCTTTCCTACCTCTCGTGAACTGCTTGTTGTGGCCAAGATTAACGCTTCTTTAATGGTCCGTGTAATATTCCATTACAAGAGAAACACCGACTACTTCTATATATACTTGGACCAAAGGGAACGAGAGAAAGAGACAAAAAAGAATTTATTATCGTCCGAGCCTGACTCTATACATTTGGCAAGCACAGAAAAGTAACTCTGTACTTGTTGTTTACACACTTGAGAATATTCATTCCAATTGAAAAGTTAACCACAAAAAAAAATCATTTTTTTTATCATAAAAAAGAGCAAAGCTTCTAAGTCATTTTACGAATTTTCGTTTTTTTTCGTGTTAAACAAATACATTTTTTTTATAATAGCTTATTTTTTAAGTTAAAAGAAATTTAAAAAGTTGGCAGAATTCTGATTTTATGAGTCATTCTACCATTTTGACAAAATTCATTTAAACAAATTGGTTTCGACAAAGTTTTTTTGTCAACTTTAAGACAACAGTTTATTTGATTTTTGGGGTGAAGCGTACACTCGGAATCGTGGTTACGCAAATATCATTTTGCAAAGAACATTTTAACAAGAACTGCAACCACAATTTATTATTTCGTTCTCTGCAATTTTCCACCTTCGTTAGAAATGTAAATAGCAACTAATTCGATGCAAATAAATAAATTTTGTATATCTCGGAATATTATTATTTTTTTCGGAGAGGTCATGCGCATCATTAATTTATAGAAACGTGCTGTTTATTTGATTCTTTATGAAAATCTAATAGAAAAGAGTACGAATCTGTAGATTCCGATGAAACGTCTGCGACAATCTCTTCCATCTGTTTAGATTGTGCGAAGCGCAGTAATCGAAAGTCTTTTCTGCGGATTTGACAATTTTTCTTTATTGCATTCATGTAACATTCGATTGAACGAGAAGAAAAAAAAATTCCGCTGCTATTTGTTCTCGTTCGAGAACGGGGAGAGATAATTTTGCGAATAAATTTGGACACAAGCTCAAAGCTGCGTAGGGCTTGAGCAAATGCTACGTCGGCTGCTGCGTGCTGGGGAATGTTGCAGAAGAAAAAAAAACGATGAAAAGTGTGGCAACGAGAGTTGTGGAGAATCGAAGAACCGAAGAAGACGAGAGAAAAAGAGGGAAAGTGAATGAGGAGGGCAGGTTTTGCAAAAGCATAGTATGAGGAATAATATATATGCGAGGAGAAAGAAGAAGGAAGGGCGACAATCGAGGATAACGGATAAACTCGAGAGGAAAAGAGAGGACATCGAGTAAATGCGATGGTACGCCATCAAGCTCTGCCGTAGAGCTGCTGGAACATATTCCAAGCGAGTCGTGGTGATTGGGGGGAAATTTCATTATTCTCAGACATTACCCCCGTTATTGTAATGCCATCAAATTGGATACGCTTCGTACACCTCTCTTTCCCTTTTTCTCTCTTTTCCCCTTCGCTCTCTATTCTCTTTCATTTTCTTCAGCAATTCCAACCAGTTTTCTCCGCGTTTTGCCTTCGTCTATTTTTTCCTCTGAATTTCGATTTCTCTCTTTTGCTATCTAATAGAATGAGAACTTCGATATCTACAGAAAACCAGAGACTTTCAATTTGCCATCGTATTCTCATATTATTTTTCCGAAAGGTTTTCCTATTCACTTTTTTTTTTCAATTTGCTCGTCGTTCCTTATCCCATTGCTAAAAATTACAATAACGGACCCCCCTCCCCCATTATCGGGTATCTCTTCCGTCCCATGGTTAACATTTTTAACGAAAGCTCGTCTGAAAATAGATTGAAATAATGGAACTTCAGAAGACATCTTAGAATCCACGTTAATATAATTGTCATTCAAGAAATATGAAATCAACGAATAAAGAGCATACAGCAAAACAAAAAGTTGTGGTCGGCAAAAAATGACGTGTCATACGGACAGTTGTAATTCTCGGTGGACACATAGAGGGAAACACGCGGATGAATAGATCCGCGAAATGTCTCGCGAAACGTGGAAACACGAATGACGTTTACGTGTCCGCATTCACCAGGATTTGAATCTGGCTATATGGATGAGGGTTGGCGGCCGCGTTATTGGTTTACTCGCGCCACTGCCCACTACCTCCAGTGGTTCTCCGATTGGATTTAAGATCGAGCAACGTATAATTTTTTTCCCACCGATAACTCGTTGACTGTTTATCTCTATGATTCAATTTTTTCTTAAAATCAATTGGATAAATTTAAAAAAATAAAAAAAATTTTGAAAAATTAAACGGAGCCTTGTTTTTTTTCTTCTTTCCCAAAGCATTATTGGTGATGTCTGTAGCGATAAGAAAAATGATTTTTTCTTAAATGATAAAACAACCAAATCTCTCGAATTGAAATGATTTTTTCTTCCTATTTCGAAATACTCGGAAATATGAACGTGTGCGAAGAACCACTGGAGTAGTACGAGATTACATTTGTCGAGTCAGCCGTCCCCGAGCGGTACACGGTCACACTCGACGACAGGGGGTTACTCCATGGGTCGACGTCGAGTTTCATGTCGATTCTACACTACAATACTCTCCTCGGTTCCGTACACTTGGTGCCCCCATCACACAGATTTCGCCAGCACGCGGTTTCCATTTCTCTCGATATATGTACACAACGTTCGAGACTTTCTGCGCCAATTTCATTTACGTTCAACTCTCAATCTTCGTGATTTCGTAGCAAATTTTTTGTACGAATATCCTTAGACCAAGAAGGATAAAGATTCTTCGGAAAAGTTCATGTAACTCGTGCTCAAAATCGAACTATAGGAGGAGACAATATTCTTGTGGATCAGACCACTGAGCAATTGTTCCTATTTCTTGAAAATCATATAAACCATTCACATACGGTCGAACGACCCATCAACCTGTTTGCATAATTAAGAAACATACATTTTTCCGTACTTATGATTGACTTGAAAGTTTAACGGCATACATTTTTGACCCTGCTGATTAAAAATCCAAACCAAAAAATCTGAAAATAAGTTCAAAATTTTGTTCCCATTGTTAATTTGAATCTGGTGCAGGAACGATTCTATCCATTTTTTTAAAACACAAGCTACAGATTGGAAAATTGAAGCAAACATTGGGAAACATTTTCCCCAGTCTTTTGAGGCTGTCGAAAAATTGCTATCACTATTTTTACAGTAGATTAAAAGGAATCGTATTTTTTCATTAAATAAAATACGAATTTTTACTTTTGGTTTATTACTATTTATACAATTATCAGATACTGAATGGCCCCTTTTGTGTACACTCTTATATTTCCCACAGACCATATGAAAATATGTAAACTTGAGTATTTATTGAGGTAAAATTAGTTGAAAAATTTTGAAGCTGCGATAGAACAAATGGAACAACGTAACGTGACACCGCGGCTCAAATAGTTTAATTGACAACCCATTCCGTGGTCGATTCTGCACAAAATTGACTTCATATATAATGTTTTAATAAATAGAGAACCCACAGGGTTACCGTCAGAAATTCTGCATCGAAACTTTGTGACTGTGTTTGCTTATATGTAGCCAGGAAACTCCGAAATCATGTACAAGGGTGACGGAGGGATTTACCCCATTATTCTCGAGATGAAGAGCGTAGAGTAAGTTCCACGGTAATTAATAGTCTGTTCGGAGGTTCCCACTTATCCGTAAAGGCGTAAATGGTCAACCAAGAGAGTTGACCCTTTCGTTTGTATAACACACTGAATCGCGTATACGTTTCAAATTTTGTATGTGTGAACGAGCTCACTTTACAATCTTTAACGAAACGACTATGACCTCTGTACGAATTTGTCGCTTAAAATAATCACTAAATATCAAATTGTACCTAAAGATTGAAAAATCTGAAAACTAATCGGTTTTTCGAATGACGAATGATACGAAGACTTTTAAAATCACGAGTTTCATATCAGAAAGCGTTACAGTTGTAGAAATAGAAGAAAAAAACTAGATTAATCGTCCCCAAATGGATAATTCTCGCGTTAGAATTCAGTCATATTTATTCGCGATATATTTTTTTTGTCTCTTTTTTAACATTGGGCACCGTGCCGCCATGCGAATTCGATAGACGTGCTAAAGTAACCGCAACAATGCCGGCTTCGTAATGGATGGGCTTAGAAACCCGAAGCGAGTGAATTGTTGGCCCCACGTCCTCGCTATTCTCTCTATCTCCTTCTCTCGTTGGATATATATAAGGTTTGGATGGAACGAGAGAGAAGTGAGCTTGCGACACCCTTTGCCGGTTCAACCCGCGTAAATCAATGCAACTCACCCTACACTCTTCCTAACCCATCGTAGTCCTTGGGCTCTCGCGGTTCGCCGGTTTCTCGGGCCTCTAACTTCATGTGTATATATATATATATATATTTATATATTTATATGTATATAGACTTTCGGTTACTGGCTACTAGGCATCCTTCCTTTTCCTTCCTTCGACCTCGCCGCGCGATCTGCTCTCCAGCTCCTTTTCTTCCTCATTCTCTCCGTATATATAAAAGAGAGGGGTTACGAACGAACCGAGGGTGAGTCGGGGGTGTCGGAGACGTCCGGCTACTGCATTATGTATTTCTCACCCAACCGGTACTGTCGACTTTCACAGTGCAGAATATACCACCCCCGACTTGAGGCAGCAGCAGTCTTCTACTTTTCTCACTTTCCCCCTTCTTTTTCTTCTTCTTCTTCTTTCTTGACTCGGCAGCTCGACTCTTGTTCCTTTTTTTGCTCACATCGACACTACTATTTCTTCCTTCATCCCCCTCCAGTGTTTTCTACTCTTGAAACGCACAGTCTTTGGCACGTTATCGGTGAATCGCATCCTGTATTCTCCTTTCACATTCATTTTTCATTATAATTCGGTTGTTGAGTTGATTATTTTGTATTTTGCATAGTTGCGAGCCTTTGTTGCAAAAATCCTTGTGCATTGTTATTCTAACAGACTCGTGGTTTATGATAAATTAATTATCATCGTTCGGCATAAAACGATTTATGGATATCGAAGAGAAATAAAAAGCTACGATTAAGAATTTGAAATATTTTCCGAAGTTCATCGAATCTATTTGTAAATACTTTATTATTGGCTGAAAGTAGTATTTCTTCTTTCGATTAAAAATAACGATTTATTATTTGAGCGTAAAGTGATAATAAAATATCTGACTTCGACGTCAGTTCATCGTAAAACTGCCAACGTTCGGACCATTTTTCTGTTGCTTGTGACTCGCTCTCGTTACTCTCACTCTTTTTACTATCTCCCTCGAACGTATCTTATCCGACATTTCTCGAGGAATCGGCAGAACACCCTAAGCGAAACAGCGTGCAGACTCTCGCACTCTGACAACCTTCCAGCACATGTTCTTTTTTTCTTTTTCTTTCTTTTCCTTTTTCGTTTCTTTCTTCAGCTCCAATCTTTCTTATATCTATCTCGTTTTCCGGAGTCTGCCAGCGGATCCTTTTTAATCAGCGATCATGCGTCCGCTCGCTTTCCTCTCGAGAAATATGCTGGGACACTAAAACCTACGACCCGAAGTATAAATATGTCGTTGGATTAATTCCAATATAGACTGCCTGAATCGTACACTATATTTGTTCTTTCACTCACCATTACAAGTCAGCCTCAAACATTTCTCGGAGCAACTCTCCTTGGAATAATGAACCAAAAATGAAGCATAATAAAATAGACTCTTGTTTCGATCGCTTTAATTAAGTTCACAAAGTGCTTAATCTTCATAAAAAAAAGTAGAACAAATACAAATAAGTTGCGATTCGTAAATGGTAGTCCCATGTATTTTCTGCCAAATTACACTTAGCCATTATTGAAAAATATTAAACGCAATTTTATGATCGATTTATAAACTCGACGATAATATACAGATCGAAATTGGGCAGAATATTTTTGCTACAGGGTCACTTACCTCGTTAACATAAATTTCGCGTCGGTTGGAAAAGAAAATGGTAGGAATTATGAAGCGAGGGAGCCCATCCGTTCCACTAAATACTTAACTTTTAAAGATTCGAGGGTTTCAAAATCAAACTTCAATTTTAAACTGTTTTTAAATACTAAAGTTACCATCATAGCAATTTAAGTGTTGTTTTTCATTTGTTTTACATTGCAAACAACTTTCATCGAAAGTTGAAAATGAAGTAATATTTTGTTTAAGTAAACAAAACGTAAAATTAAACAAAACTAAACAACAATTTTGTTTTCTACTAAACGAACTTCGTTACAATCCTTTTCAATAGTTCACCTTTAGATCGTCAATGATATTAACACAAAAAAAACTTGGAATGTAAGTTTTCTTTTTAATTTTTTTTATTACGTGGAAGCTGTTCTAGTGTGGATTCCAGTCGTGGTCAGTTGTCTCATTCGATAAGCAGTCGAGTGAGCTGTGCATGCGAGTAAATATATGCACACATACACGATCTTGTTCGATATTTATATATCGATATATCGCAAAAGATCTTATACTCTTCGATGTAACGGACACCCACACACGCTTAGAAAAACACGCACGAAATTCTGGCCTTCCTCCGGCGAAGTAGATTGACGAGGAGTGTCTTTTTCACCGCTAAGAAATATGAAGGCGTATCATCTTACGTGTGCCTCGTGCTCCATCAAGGCGGTATTGTTTCTATATAAGAGCGAACAACGAGGAAAGAACTTGGACGCGACGAAAAGATTTTTTTTTTCTTCGCCCTTCGATCTTTTTTATTCTTCTTCTTCTTTTTCATTCTTTCTCTTGATTTCGTGCTCTCAACGTTGTTTTCTCCGTTGGAGAAAGAACTCAAAAGGCACGCCCGCAACTATCTTTACGATGAGATCTCTCGCGCTTGTCCCATCACGGAGCTTCTCTCCCTTGTCACTTTTTTCCCTCCCTCCACCCCCTTCGCTTGCTTTCTCTCTGGACTGGATCGTGAAGACCTCGATCGATCGGTCGAACGACGAAGAAAATCCAAGGACGACAAGATCCCATCTCCATGGGTCCAACTCTTTCCTCTCTTTCTCATATTTAAGTTCATTTTTTTTTTCATCCACATTTTTACCGTTATTATTTCTTTATACATTCGACTCCCGAGCTCGCATTCAGACATTTGCAACGCTCTTTCGCTCGAGCAAATTCGCCCGAACGATCGTTTACCCGCGAATCGACGATCACGGTTTTTTTTTAACACTTTTTTTATTTCCCTTTGTCTTCGTTTTTATCGTTTTCTCATCGCGTCCCTTCCTATCAGTGTTACTCGCGCTTCGTTTTTATACAACGTTCGATGTGTATAACAGCTTTGATATTTTCTCACAGGTGTTGGAATGTATCTTCACAGTTTCTCTCTGTTCCTTTCTATTAATTTTATCGTTAATTCTAAAACAACACCTTTGATTTATATTTTCTGCTTAAAAGCAAATTCTATTCATTTGCAGAAAGATTAAGAAAAAAGAGCTAAAAGAACACCCTGAAAAAATGTTCATATTCAATTCACGTTAATATTTAATAATATTTTCACGCAACTATACAAATTCACGAGCAACTCCTTGTTCTTAGACACATAGTCAAAAGTTAGTGAAAAAAAGAAATCACTTTTGGTTGCAGCTATTTAAACACATCCTGAGCGCAAATTCGTATTTGCGAAATGCCACGTCGCTCTGCGCCACGTAGTGGTTGGAACGAGAGGCTTTGAGTGGCTACTTGAACGAACGCACTCGAATAGCATTATTACATTCACTTGATTCAAATACAGCTTTTCAATTGGAACGAATAAATTTTTTGTCAATTTCTATATAAAGATCGAATCAACGGTTCTAGTAGATTCAAATAGATATTCTTTCTATCTGTTTCTCGGAAGGAAAGACTTGTAAGTGGATACTCGAACACACCAACTCAAACAGCATTATTTATTTGATTAAATACAGATTTTTTTCAATGAAAACAAATAGGAATTCGGTTGATCAAATGTAAAAAAAAAAAAATGAATAAACGATTCGAGTAGATTTGAATAAAAATGACAGGTTCCTCGTAATTATATACACAGGCCAATACGGCAGTAGGTGTGTTTCGTAAGCGTGCAAACGGAACGTTGATACAGCTTATTGTCCTTCTTCCTATCTATTCTAGATCATATCCATAAAAGCACTTTTTTTTCATTCTTTCCCCAGCGATATATATGTAAGAGGCAATAACGGCCGACGCGTGGCGTTTTCTCGAACACTCGACTCCACATCTCTTTTGCTCTATCCACCCCTGTTTCATTTTTTAAGGGGGAACCCCCGCGGAGTTTTGCTAAATACTGCGATGCCCTCGGTTGCTCCTCTTTCATCCTCTTTTTTTTGCTTTAATTTTGTTCTCTGATTCTCTCTAACTCACTCCTCTAGTGTCTCTCCATCTTTCTCTCTCCTTGTGTCTCATGGTATCCCGCTGGCTAGCCCTTTTCTTCTCAGTGTACTCGATGTACGGTAGAGTACGTGGCACGTACACTTGCATAGGATTATAAATACAGACGTACAAGTACGTGTATGGGTGCTCTATACATATAAAGAACGGAAAATCACCCTTCGCGGCCGTCCTACCGTCAGGAAGAAGCACCAGATTAAAAGCTGTGATTATACGTGCACAGCATCGAGTAGAGAGATGCTCTCTCTTGCTGAAACTCGCGCGACCATCCTTTGCAACAAACTATACACCCGGCGATTCCGCTAGCGTGCTCTAAACGACGGTGTAACCAAACGGAGTAGGCATCCGTCCCTCCTACTCCGTCATTCTCCTTCTTCATTTATCCCCCTTTTTATTTACTATCTTTATCTTCTTCGCTCTCTTCCTCCCTGTTGCTTTCTCTCCTGTTTTAACCCCCTTGTGATCCTCCAACTTGCGAAGCATCGCCACGCGGCATTTCCTACCGTCCCTTTCTATGTTTGGTGCCTTGGTGCGGTTGTGCGCGTTTCCCAACCATCCACCCTCGACTCTCTGTACCCCAACTCTGCTGCACACTACCTTCGCTCGGCACTCATTCGTCTCTCTTTCTCTCTTCTTCTCGTTCCCTCCCCCCTCTCAGCTCTTAAATTGCGAATGCCGCACGTTCCACGAGTTCTATTTAAATGTAATTTGTATCTCAGCTCTTTCCCCGACACCCTCGACGACGGCGACGACGACGATGAACACCGACAACACCAGCTCCCGTTTACTTTGCCAGAATCAGGCCAAACAGCGAGTTTGCTATGCATATATAAACTTCGTATGTACACGAGTATAAAGGTTTGGCTTAACATTATTTAAACCAAAAGAACCAAATGGAATAAGAAAGAAATTATGTTTTCCTCGTGCCTTCTTCTTTACTATATACTCACTCCAGCGTGACAACAGTCTGTTAAATACACGAGTGTAAAACATTCTACATGTATTCACCTACCTCTTGCGTTCAGGAATTCCAGATGTGGACATTTTTTCAAAAATATTTATATTGGATAATTTTTTTTAATCTGTTGAATATTCTTAAGTTTCTTGTAATAAGCCGCTATCGTTGGTGTGGTTTCACACATATTATAATTGATTCGCGAAGCTATTTATCAAATTGGCATATTTTAATCTGATATAAAAGAGTGACGTTTTAGTTCTTTTTGTAACTTCTATCCCCTCAGAAATCGAACAAATTTTTTGTGAAATGTCTCAGCGAAATCCACAAGAGACTCATCCCATGGAGTCGATACTCAAATTTCATTTAGACGAGGCGGGGCAAACTCAGAATGACGAAGTCTCTTGATACACATCGCATATATTTAATAAAATACGTACATATATACATATTAATGGGTTATATTGATCCTTTGGGACGTGTGTGGCGTACGGGAGGTTCAAGGGGTTGAGAAATCATAATGAAAATGAAGGATAGCAAGAGTACGTGTTATCAGATCGAGTTAAGTAGGTTGCAACAGTACAAACGCGTTAACGTATACGATGAAGCTGTCAGTCGTCAACGCACACGCGTGTCACAATCTGTATTTTTTTTTCTTGCTCTTTCTCCTGTGTCCTAAAGCGCCAATATTTCCCACGACGTGGGGTGACGGGACTCTTTTTATAACGCTTATAACACGCACTTGTATCACTAGTGAAACGTTTCATGTGTGCACACACATATATATCTATATATGTGCATAAAAATGGGTTGAGAAGGAAGGGGCAAGGATGGGGGGGGGGTTGAGATTTGTAGCACACGCTAAACTCGTCACCCTATCGGTACCCCAGACGCGTGGCCTCTCTGCGCTGTGGCAAAAGGTTCAAAAGCACCAAGCAGTTTGCACTAGAATTCGTTACGATCCTAATTGGGAACGATCGCCGAGAAATTGCTTTTACGTCTTTCTCTCTCACGCTTTTTTTATTTTTTGTACATTTCGTTTTTTTATCGTTTCGTAATAATTTTTCATGCAAGTCAGTTTAGGGGTACGTGGAAAATTTATAGACAGGCTTGATTTCTTTCTAAATCAGTGGGAAAATCGACCCCATATTTAACCCCCTCAGATTCAACTTTTAACACCTATGAATCCATAAAAGAAATATTATGTTTTGGCAAAAACTGTATTTCTTGGTCATAAGATATATTAACTAAATTTTTTTTTAATTATTAGACGGAAAATTCTTCGAAGGAATCGTATTCTAGTAACAATGACTTCAATTATTATTGTTATTTATGTTTTATGTTTTGTTGAACGAATACAAAGTTCTTGTATGAAAAAGTCTTTTGTAAGTGTCGCAAATTTCATTGTAACACGTCACATTCGATAAGCTTACGATTCTTGAATGAGACTGAAGTAGTGCGAATACGAAGGGTGCCATAATGACAGGTTTACAACGCTCAAGTATTACGAGCGAGGATCTCACTCGGGTGTATTTAGTAATATATAGTATGTTTATATAGGTAACCCGAGATATGCAGCGTATAACACACGTGTCAATGCGTATATCATAGCTCAACCCCCCGCGTCGATCGTATTTTCAATGCCGAACGTGTCGCTCTTATATACTCGTATTATATTTTCATTTATATCTATATACATATATGGATTCACGTTTATGCATCACTGAGAACATTGTACGTTTTATAAGTTGTAATCAAAGCATCCCTCCTTTTTGCAGCCAATCTACTTGTCTGCGCGAACCTTAAGATCCTTCAATCAGTTTATAAATACATAATCAGTATCCTCATAAATGTATGAATTTTTTTTCATCTAAATCGTTCACTGAAAAGCTTATTTTGTTGAAAAAAGTCGATATCATTGTGTTAAATAATTTAAACAGCATATTTGAATGACGCGGTTATTAGAGAATTATTGTTTGCAATGTCAAACATTTAGTCATCATCCAAAAATATGGAGTCGACGATATTTAACAAAATAATCGACTTTTTTCCAACAGAATTCACTTTTTGACGTTGAATGGTATATTTTTATACTAGAAATGAAGAATCTGAAAGGAATCGGAGTCACGAAGAGTAAATAATGGAGAATAATCGCAACTCGTTGGAAATATACATCACGAAAGATGAATAGAATTTATTCTGAAAAAAATCAATTGAGCTTGTGCAAAATATTCGGCATCAGTTCTTTATCATAAAAAAAGAAAAAAAGAAGAGATTCCCATATCGGCTTACGCGTTATCTATAAGTTCAGAGATTTATCCGAGTTTCCCCTTAACCGAGCAAACGGAAGTGGGCTATAGCGAGAGAATGGGGCAGAGAGACAGGAGTTATACACACCCTCGTATGTTCTTCCGCTCTTCGCGCGACTCTCGGAACTTCCCCTTTTACTCGCTCCACAAATAGGACGATCCACCCTTCTCGACCTACACAGACGCTCTATTCATCAGTATATGTTTATACATATATATATACAAATTTATGTGTATGTGAAAACACGTATACAATGATCCGGTTTCCAGGAGAGACACGCGCTATTACGGAGGCGTCAGAGATAGGCAATATTATGACGTCTCTATCCGGCTACGCTATACATATAAACACAACACCCTCTTTTGTCACAAACAGTCATCATTGTTATTATTTTTTCCTCCTACGTTATCATTGGTGGTTTGCGTATCAGGCAGAATGCTAATGTCATCAGATAATTATTTTTAATGATAGCAATTTTTTTTCATGCTAAATTAACGTTTAATTATGGTTTTTTAATTCGAAAAATGCTGCATTATAAATAACAACTAATTCAAACATAAAATTTATACTCACACTCTACAGTTTTGAGTTTGGCTCGTATTAAAATGATATATTCGGTGAATAGGAAAAAATTGAAGAATACTCTACTTTTGGGTTTATTTATATCTTGAAACTCCTTGATTCCGTCACGGCGTGTTTACTACGAGGTATGAGATCGTCAAAACTACGGGATCCCCGATCACAATAGAAAGAAAATTCCTTGCTCACAGGTTTAGACGAGCGTGAGACATGGTCCAGAAAAAACCAGAGAGAAAGAGAGAGAGTTAGAAAGGGATAGAACTTTGCCAGAGAAGTCTCGATCATATATACGACAATACCGATTACCTGAAAGAATGATAGAGAAAGATAGAGAGACTGAAAGTGACGTGACGACGAGAACTTCGTAAAATGCCAGTCAAACGACATTTGATCCTGACATCGAGTGTCCAACTGTTTCGCTCGTTTTTCGTTAAGCCGCAAGGACTATGTATAGCACACAATCCTATACGTATAAATATATATAAATTTATAGTGCGGTAAAACGCTCGTTTTCTTTTGGCTTTATATATAACGCTACGAACGACATGTGTCATACGGCAAACCACCTCGACTAAAACCCCGATCATTGTCGTTACGAGACGACCATTATGCATCGAGAGAATCGATCCACAATGAATCGCTCGCAGTGACTTGATCGCTTTTTATTGTACCATGTCAAGCCACTTTGCCACGTACCTATACACGCGGTAGCAGCTAATACTAAATTTCTAGTGCCTCACCATGCAACTCCAAGAGTTTCCGGACCTTTTACTTTTCATATTTGTTTGCTCGCTATGTGACATAAGCCACTCGCAGTCTTCAATCACAATTGCGGCCGATTAACAAAAGACATTATTTTATTATGTAAATTCTTAGAAACAACGAGATTAAGAGAAACAGCGAAGATTTTTTTTTTTTCTTTTTTATGACCCATTTTAGAAAAATTTGTGCTTTCTAAAACGTCTGTTCGCGTTGAATTTGTTTTAAACGAACGAACATTTTTCAAATCATATCGTTATCAACTATTTTGCCATAAAGTAATCAACGTTTTATCGCGGTATTTCGGACAAAAATTGGTAAAATATTTATTAAATTGAAATTTGAATTGCAAGAAATTCCAATTCGTTTTCTTTCTTCGTCTTTTTTTTCTTCATTTCATATGGATACTTCAATAGAGTCGATAGCTCTTGAAAAGATGCTGAAGGGCGAACTGCGAAACGCGAGGGTGGCTCTGTACGACGGGGGTCCGAGATGTCAGCCCATTTCAACATCGCGGACCCCCTGTCACGATGACGATGACGGTATAGTAGATTTACCGGGTCCAACTTATGCTCTAGGGAAACGACATCTTCCATGGCCAATCCCACACCCTTGTAATTCGAGCACTGTGTAAACTTACATATATGTATATTTAACTGCCTCCGTTCACATTTCATACCAAGCTATCATACTCTCCACCAAAACAAATCAAATGAATATAAGTAACGATAACTATTTTTTGATATTTTCAAAAAATCTCTAGAAAAATGCTCCGGCGAGATTACGAGCTTCAATTTACAAGTTGATATGAAATTCCTGACAAAAATAATTCTTGTACATAGTGTACTGCAAGATAATAATTAAACAATCAAATATCTTTACATTTTTCTTACTATGATACACATGGTCGTATAATTCGTTATATTGTCTCTAAATACATGCAGAAGATATCTCTCCGGCGATACGTAGCTAATGACATTTTGTTTTCGACGACTGTTTGAATCAGACGAAAAAAAACATAGCGTGAGATGTAAATCTCGATAATTCGCTCCATCAGAGCATGTCGTCAATCTCTCATGCCTTCTGTGTCATAATACACGTTAATTCAACGTTAAACAATAAAAATATAAACACAAATACGAAACAACGATATATTGAACAGATATATACAAATATAGAATGTCTGAATAACTCATTACGTGTGTACTCTTGATCTATCAACAGAAGCGTAGATATTGATAAAATCATATGCCCAAGCAGAGTGAGCTGATAAAATCACGAGTGATAAGGGATTGGAGGGTGTGCATGTAACAACATACAGTACCCGTACTTGCTCAATGTCGGATAAGTGTGTATAGGAATCCAGTTCTCTCCCCAAAGCCCTCGTGTGACCCAAACCCCGTGTTATTCCGACCGGGTAGTGCTCACGCCAAAGTTCCCTCGGAGTGGCGCGCGAGACGGAAATAATTGAAGACGGAGGTAATTAACTACCCGTGGTGCTGAACACGATACCGTTGCGCTGCGGCGCACATCGTTTTAATTACCCGGGCAACCTTTCTCTCTCTCTCTCTCTCGCACTCCTTCTTGCACAACAAAACTCTCCTCTCCCTCTATCTGTCTTTCTCTTACTCTCTCTTCGTCGTCGTTGTAGTCGTTTGCCCCACGTCTCATCGGGCAGAGAGGCTTCTCTCCATGTTCCAGTGGTATCGAGATAGTTATACTCTCTCAACGTTACCACAAACGTATTCCCAATTCCCCTTCATGAACTCCGCTCTCCTCTGGTCCCCGACCTCCGCCCTATTTATAAAATAAATCTCGATGTACATAAAGAATTACGAATCATCGGAGTACGCAAATCATTCGGGCACTCTTTCCAATCTTCCAACGTTTCCCAGAATTTTTTACGCTCCATTTGTCAGAGTTCCAGCTTCTCCTTGGGGATGATAAATAACGCTTTAGGTATTTATCAGTTCAATTCTCGTTTTTTAATCAAAAGCCACCGTCGATATGCAGTTTTCGTTGAAATTTGATGACAGTTTGCTTCTCCATTCTGAAAGGGCGTTGATCGCTCGTTATTCGATTCCAGCACTGTTATTAGTAGGTTTTTATTAAACTATGGATTTTGTCCTAGTCGTAAAACCACGAATGATTTTATTGCAATGCATTCTTCACGGTTCGCGATGATCGAATACCCAGTGGATACCATTTAATAAATCTGCAGAATTCATCCAGTGATAAAATCTATGTTATCGTCGATAAATATAATTATAATTATTGATCGATTAAGTTCTTGCACAACGAATGATTGAGTATATTCGTAATCATCAACCATTTGTCTACGCGAACTATACAATAGGGATCTTTCGTGTCAATGAGTCCCTTGGGCTGAGAGAAACTGTTTATGAATCCACGAATGCCACCGATTAGAAAATAACATCAAAAGCCTTTGCAATTATTTAGTCTTGTCAAAAAAATAATCTATCAGCATTATATTCTGCTATTAATTTTTAAAGATTCCTCATTCAACGCGTTAAAAAAATATTTCGAATGATTTCGAGATCAACAAGTCCCGGACTAATTTTTTTTCCACAAGATCTTATGTTGGTTTCTTTTTCTTGGACAATGTTTCAGGTATCGTCGATAAACAGGGTTTTAAGAAATTTAGCAGCACAGAAGGAGCAACGACAGCAGCAACAACAGCATCAACAGCAGCAACAGCAGCAGGGAGTCGGTGGAGTCGGTGTAGGAGCTGGAAGTCCTGCCGAGAGTGTATACGACAAGCTGAGGCTACTTAATGGTCAAACGACGGGTTGGCCGAGACCCAACCCTTGGTAAGATTTCAAAAAATCATTGGACCGAACATTTCCTCAGAAAATTCACAATCTTCGCGTCTTCTTTACTCATTTTCTTTCTTTCTCAACGTTTTTGTTTGGTTTTAAAAACATCATCGTCAATTTGTACATCGAAAAATAGATAATTCCATTGTGGGATCATCGTGTACAGCGTTTTCTCGCTGGTACCATTAAAGTTTTATTTTCCATCATTTGCTCCATCCAGGTATCCTGCTGGAGGAGGTAGTCCTTTTCCTTCGTTACAACCCAGTCTCAGTCCGAGTCATTGCACCTCGTTGGCTCCCGATCCTGCGGAAATACTACACGCAAAAAAGGGTAAGTGTTAATAAAATAAAGACAACGATATAGAATAAAATCGTAAAATATAAAATTGAGGTATTTTATATAATCGATAAGTTCGATTCCGTAATCATGTAAATTTTTCACAAAGTAACCCAAACATTCTAACACGCACAACACTTTGTCAAAAGTCATCATGAGAGTCTCCATGAAGCTCTTTGTTAAAAAAAAACGTCATTCATCGATAACACCAACGATTATTAGCCCCAAATGTGTCGTTAACAAAAAATGGTTTAATTTCCGAAGGAAAAAAATACTAGTTCCACAATTATTACAAATTTAGAATCGTAGCACTTTGTAGCAGATGAAAAATCAAAATCACGTATCACTGTAAGCGCAAAATGAGAATTTCCTGATTCATTTTATATTTAAAAATATGAGATAGGCATCCCCGCCAAAAATATGGTCTTTTTACGCTTACAGGCTCGTGAAATTTTTGGCCTCGCTAGATTTAAGCATCACGAGGTCAACTCGAGTAGCAATGTTGTGTATTCGTGAGTATATGGAGAAAAGGGTGAGCGTATGAAAAAGAGAAAAGCAGATAGAGAATCAGAGGGAGAGAGAGTGAGAGTGAGAGGAAGAGACAGAGAGCCTGGAGGGTTCAAACGTTCCGACAGAAGAGACCGTACCACACTCGCGTTTTAATTAATTAATCCGTGGTGCCCGAAACGATACTAATATCAATGTAATTCTGTAGCGGTTGTCCCGTGGTTTGCCGCACGTGTATATGTGGATGCATCCAGTCATCGCTATACGAGCAGAAACAAACCATTCTCTCACATCTCTATACGGGAGCACGTATAGAAACGCCCATCGTATAAAAAGGCGTAACTCGCATTAATTCAAACGTAGAACTATGCAAATGATGCTCTTTTGTTTTGCAGAATCTGATACACTAGCACACGAAAGTACAAAATTATATACACTCGTGTATATATATTTAAATTTTCAGAATGTACAATTTTCACAAACCACATTCGTGGCTTCTCGTTTGTATATATGTTTATATACACAGGCGAATAATAATCGTATCGTGGTCTCTGGTAGCCTTCCTACCCGTTCTATCGCATTAACGCGAACACACTCACACCCTCGTATTATTTTCCGTTTTAACTCAGTCTCACCCTGAGTCCTGTTCTGTGCAATCGAGAGTCCAACCCTCCTCGATCCAACAACTAAATTTCTCTCTCTCTCTCTCGTTCTCTCTTGTATTTTTTTTCTTGCTTTTCCCTTGGGCGTCATAGGCATTGGCCTTTTTTTACACTGCAATTCTGCTCTCGTTTCGCGTTTTACCTCTGTTACAATATTTCACCGAGGCCCCGCGTTCCCTCGATCTCTCTATAGCTCAAAATTTTCGTCTGTGTTAATACATACACGGATACATAAATCATACGTGTATACACAAACATGAAGACACACAGAGAATATAGTTTCGCAGTCCTTTGGCGGCACGGATCAAACGAACGCGAATTTCTTTGCTTGGATTTTTCAACACGACGGCATATGGGTGAACCTACGCGAGTTGAATACACGTCTCTGTGTGTATATAAATTTATCCACACATAGACATGTATTTGCGCCGCAAGCATCAATGGAAACATTTTTACACGATATCGCACCTGCTAACCCTTCGATCACACCTCCATCAAATAATAAGCCTTCGAAAGCTCGAGCAAGAACGATGACCCCATCAGAAGGAAAAATCATTTTTATTTTATGGAATTGCATGATTTTTTGTACAAGAAAAATGCTGATGGTTGCAAAATATTATCGAGCAACAAAATTCTCACTTCTCGGTTATGTATGGTTCCATCGTTCATCCTCTATATCTCTATAATACGATATTTATTTGTGGATATGTGTATAAACGTGTAGGTAAAAATACGCGAGGATTCGGATGGGGCAAAGAGCCAGAACGTAAGAGGAAAGGGGCACAATCAAATATGGTAACTGTTGCAACCGCTCAACCGCACGCGGACCCCGGGGGCCGGATTATCCGCGGGGGTGGCGCCGTTTATAGGATAACCTCTACGTGAGGGGTTGAACTCGCAAGGGTCGAATCTATCTCTTTTCCACCACCAATAGCCTACCGTACACAACACGCTCGATTCACCATCTCCTCTCTCTCTCTCAACCCCTCGCAAATTTTCGACAAAACCATAGGGTCGACGAGAAGAGAGCCGCAAGGAAGCCTCAGGCTAAATTTCTCTCACTCTCTCACTCACTCACTCTCTATCTCTCGCTGGAATCGAGCGTATAACTCGCGATCCTCCCCCAAAGAAGCAAAGCAAAGCAGATTACGTCGCAATCATCGCGCTGTACGCGCGATTCACTGCCCGCACGCGTGTATACAAATACCTTATATACACAATTTCCCTTGTTCTTTCATTGTGTTACTTCCGAGTTTTTCTCTTTTTTCTTTGTACACTAATTTGCCAAAATTCTTTCTTTGATTGTCTCGTACGTTCGCAATGTTGTTTTTTTTTCTTTCTTTTTTCAAACTTCAATGTCTTCGACATCCTGAAGGTTTTTTCTTTCACGAACCAATCTTTCACTCTCCAATATTTTACGAATAACACATCTTTTTGCATAATGAAATGAAAATGCGGTACATTTACTGGAAAAATATCAAGTTACCGTAGTTTTTGCAAAGAAATATTCGAACGTCATCTCATTCAGCCAAAACTTTATCGACGTGACTTTTGGTGAAGTGATATTTGGAGACATGTGATTAGCAGACGATTTTTTTTAACGATTTTAACGTCAAGCTCTTTTCTACCTGTTACAAGTCGATACACAATGTTGACAAGGTTACTCTGTACTCAATGAGTATTTTAACTCACATTTCACTATATTTATTATCTAAGAACAATGATTGCAGTTGTCGACTTTATAGCTTATGGAAAAACATTGAAAAATCTTCGGATTCACTCAATTAAAAAAAAAAAAGGATTTTTGTTTACCATAGTGAAGAATAATTGGTCATGAATCTTATTTCTCAAGATCCCGTCTAATTTATGAAAAGTCCATCGAAACAAATAATCGAGAAAGGTCATCGGTTCCATTGTTTGCATGGTCTCGTAGATTACACTTTTTTTCTTTCGTCAATATACGTCGCGGTCCCGCGAGCATCTTGTCGGGAACGAAGATATTTTTGCTGGTTGTTGTTACACGCAGGGGATTACGTTGTCTGGTGACATCGACAATAGATTCCGGTCGTCCTATTGTACACTTTACGTAAAAAAGACCCGTTACGGTCCCCAATGTTGCTTAGAAACTTTCCATCCGGGAACGAATTCCTGAAGGAGACTGGGAATCGTACTGGAGAGGACTGTCGTGATAAAAAATTAAAAAACGAAAAAGAAAAAAAAAACAATATCCTGAAGAATAAACAGCAACATTCGTACATTTAAACACGTGCATCATATGTCGTATACAATAACGAAGACTGCACACAGTACTTTCACTGTAGTTGTAGACTCACTCACGCTGTGCCGCGTTTTGTTATCCAGGAAAATGCGAGACGATGGGGTTCGGAGAGTCTTCCGTACTCAACCATTGTTTTTTCACCTCTAAGGACTCGCACGACGAGCTTCGAAGCAGTCGAGAAAAAAGAGAAAAAAAACGAACTGATCCTATAGAATGCTCTGCAATGGCTTGGAGACCTTGTCCACACACATTCGTCATTGATCCACAGAAGTACTTGGCGGGAATCATTAGAAATACGTTATTTATAAAATGCAAGTTTGAGATTAGGGAGCTTGTAATTTGCATACAATTCATTGATTTCCTCAACTGACGTTTCTGTCAACTTTGAATATTTTTTTCTTTTTTTATTTTCTGATTGAATGGAGCTAAAAAATGGGGAATAATTGAAACTTCATATTTTACGTGTAACTTTGAAATTTACAGTTTGAAAATTCCATCCAATTTAGCCTTTGAAACGAAACGAATTTTCTACACACTCGTTAAACTTCGACTCGAATATAATATAGTGATGAAACAATGGTAATGGCTTCCTTTGGTATTGAGACGAGATCCCTGTGGTGGTGAGCATATTCGTTGCTCAGAGAACAGGGGGCGCAACCCAGAGGAGCCAACCCTCCCATTATACTCGACCTCTTTATCTCCAGGGTTGAATCTTTTCTTTCTCCGCTTCTCTCTTCTTCTTTATCTTTCTGGGTGTCTTTTTTTTCTCTTCTTTTTACCTCCTCTTAGCTTTTTGCCATGAGCTTTCGTCGTTTCTCTATCTCAACCGGTATACCCAACGCGTATAAAAGCTTCGCCGCGATGCGAAACCTTTTATTATCGTCGATCGAGACAATGCCCCCGCGCGCTGTGCCATTGGAGGATAGACCTTTCTTTCCTTCCTCCCTTTTGCTATCTATTTTTCTTTATCTTTCCGCATATTCTCTCTGTTACGTCACTACGCTGAGGTCCTCGCGATGAAAACGAAAAAAAAAAACAACAACACCATGCACACGATTTCTACAGACGCAGGCAAACACGAGGGAATTCACGAAGAACAGGAGAGTACAAAGAGAAAGAACAGAAACAAGCCATGCGATACGTGTGGAAGGAGTCAAAGATGATACGTTTCTCAATGTAAATCGCAAATTTCAAGACAATTTATATCAAAGCTTTCGATTCTGCACTTACAACTCCTCAATTACATTAATTCAATATGAATTAAATATATGAATGAATTCATTATGAATCCATTATGCATAGTGAGGCATGCTGTACAACGAATTAGGGGTCAATTAATTTGATCATGAACTCTGCATACAATTATTGTCAGAATTACGCATGTATTTTGCCCTAATGCGTAAAATTGGTTAATATGACGAACCGTAAAACAACTCTTCGTAATAGTGAGCAACAACAATGTCGGCTAATGTTACGTGACAATGAAGGAAAGAAAGAACTTTGTGGTAAATAGTTAATAAATCGATTTACCCATGTGTGCGTGTAAGAAATGACGGAAATTCTATACAATGAGCCGCAAAAGTGAAAAGCCGAAGGCGTGCATAAATAATGTTTTTGCACACTACGTATAATACGCACAAGAGTCTCTCTTTATTCCGACGCCGTATTATTTACAAAGGATACAGCAAAAAACGTATATTTTTCTTCTTCTTTATTTTCTTCTTCTTGTTGCACTCGTTTCCGAGTTGTATGTAATTCCTGCCATAAACGACTTATTTGTGTTCGTGTATATGGGTCCCTATGGATCCATACAGAGTATGGCCCTGTCTGTGTATGTCTCGCGTTGGCAACAGCTATACCGGGAAAGGAGAGAAGCTATGCATTGGATTCGCAGGTCAGTGAGTTGTCGCATTGAGTCTTTCGTCGCGTGTCAACCCAGCTTCGATTTATCTCGTTCGTCAATCTACAAGCTGACCTCCCAGCTGGTATCGAGTTACTTCGTTGCTCTCTTGCCTGCCTCATGGGGCAGGCTACGAGAATCCCCATCATCAACATCATCGACGTCGGTGAGGCTATCTCGCCGACATTATGGCGAAGCCAGGCTGCAGGTATATGTATATGTGATTCAAATATATATATACATATTTTTCTATACCTTCTTCTTCATGCCCGAGAGATTGGAGTCGGTGTATATTTTCAGCACTGCTTACCATCATTTTATCGTAACAAAACACATGAGAAACTACCTCCCCACTCATATAAATGAGAATAAAAATGCCCAGTGCTTTGTTTCACTCATGCAGATTATTTTTATTCTATATCCAACGTAATGATCGAACATGACCAAGGTCAGTCCGATGAAAATCTACGTTCACAAGATACTCATGAAACCTAGCAAACGTATCTTAATTTCATAATAAAACGATATTAAGTTACGCACAGAATATTGTTGACAATATTTTGTCGAAAAGTGTCGTTTGTTTTGATAAATGCAGTCAACGAATGAGATCATTATTTGCTAATGATGAAATTTTTGTTAGTTATTACAGTATATTTGGTTTTTGATAGACTGTCGTCAAAATATACTGTTGGAATGACAAAAACTTTGTTATCATATAGTTTCATACTTGGATGATCGTAATCGAAAAAATAAATCAATACTTTGGAAAAAAATTTGAAAGAATTATTACCAACGTGACCATGAAGAATTCATGGATCTTGTCTAATTTTTTTGGTCGAAAAGTCGCCTCCGAAAATGTTTTTCTTTATTTCCGAAACGATTTTTTCAGTTTAATTTGCGACGAAATTTAATTTTTTTAAACTGATCTTTAAAAAAAAAGTTTTGTTATCTTTGTCAATATCCCCATCTGATTATACGATGGAGACGAAGGAGCGAAGCTATTGTATTTCCGTTGCTGATCCTTTTCGATGATGCAACCCAGTTAGTTTCATAAATATATATCTATACAGTTTAATAGATATAAGTATATATTTATGGATGTATATCACTCTCTCGAGCATTATATGGGCGGGGTGAGCTTGTACACCGAGAGTGGTATTTATCGGTAAATCCATTGAGATCCAATCGTCATAATCCGCTTTGCTCGCGATATTTTGCCGCGTTGTATTTCCCCTTCTATGTTTTTTCTCGCTCGCAAGCGCACTTGAAATCGTTAAAGCCGAATATCTTCGTAACACGCGAACGAACCAGAGCTCTGACTGCAGCTTTCATTACATCCCCACCATTTTTATTCCTTGTTTAGTAAAAGGCTTTTATACGCGATTCCTAAAACGCATTGTACGTTCCACTGAAATCTATTGTTAAGAACTGTGCGCGGGAACATAAAATCAAATTTTCAGTGCCTGGCCATTGAATCAAGTGGCGACACTTCCAACATCCTTTTTTAGTATAAACTGTTTTCCATTTTAACTCAATTTTTTCAATCATTAATGAATCGAAACTACACAAATAAAATATTCATTGGGTCGAATTTGAAATATCTCAACTATAACCTTGCGAGCTTATACAAGAAAACACACAAAAGTTAAAAATAAAAACATCACGAAGACTTGCGATAGAAACGAAATACGTATAAAAATCACGCCTTCTCCGCATTTCCCATTTGATATTCCAATGATATGATAATTTTCTTACGCCCGCTGGTCATTTCGTTTTCCTAATAGCTTTCCACCCCCCGGCTTCAAGAACGCTCTTGCTTCTGGTTGAACGACCGGAAGAGTCAACGCGATGATAGTGTGTCCTGTCGACTTCCTTGCCTTTTTTGCAAATATTTCTCACCCTCGCTGCTTTTCAAGATCGTTCGAGCTCCGAATAAGGGCCAGAGAGAAGGGTGACCCTCAAAAACTAGTTTTTCCCTCTTTCCTACATTCTCCTTCTTCTCCACATCCATCTGTTGAAAGAGGAAAAAAACAGCAAAAAAAAACAACGAAAGATGCGTTTGGCGATCAATACATTTTTTTCGTTATCCAAGCGTTTTTATCTACCAAATTATCATGAGAGTTTCGAACAATATTCAACAACAAAGGAACCGATGAACGTGATCGACAATTCATAAATTCTGAAATTGCTAAAGCTTGAAAGTACGCATTCCAGATTCTTGTGCTCCCATTGACTGCGAATATCAGTTCTCTCTCTTTCTACGTGTACGTTTTTATGAAACGAACGATATGTCTGTATACAAAACTGAGACGGAACGAGGAAAATAGGAAGTCATAGTGCACTCTCGTGCATGGACAAAGCCACACTGCGCGACGACATGGACGAAAAAAAAAACAGTAAAGAATAGTTAATGCCGACGAGTATTACATAGATGGCAGTCACATACGTATATATATATATAAATATTCACATACATAGAAAAACTCGTGGGTCTCATATTTGCGAGACATACCTACTTTATTGTGTCGTTGGGAGGAGGCCCTCTTTGCTTATGAACAGAGACAGCACAGCTCGCGTTATTGACATGCTCCATGACGTACTTTTGCTCATGTTGGTCCTCCCGTAGGGGACCCTTGGATGTATATATAGATGCGAGTGAATGAGTGTAGGACTGTCTATAGAAGGCAGTCTCTATAGTTCATAATGAAAACTATCGACGCTCTAAGTACGTGCCATGAACCTCACGAGACGCAAATGAACCGTAGAAAAAAAAGATGAGAACTAGATCATAAAAGATCGAACGACAGAAGCACGAATTCCTCAATTGTATTCAAAGTGTTCAACACTAGAAAATGAGATTTCTGAAAACGGAGAACAAACGTGATGTTGAAAAACAAAACAAAAACGAACTATTTTGCAAGCAAATTCAAAGACGGTCATAAAATCTTGAATGAATTATTGTCAAATATTCGAATTGTGAGGAAAAATGTCGTGTTTGCAATGAAAAAAAACGTCGTACACGAAATTCAAGATCTTTCTTCACTCAATGTGTGTTTGTTTTTTTTCATTGGTTGTTCGAGAACTTTGACGTGCCAGGTTCCCATAAAACTCGAAAGTCAAATCACCGCGGGGATCAAATTCGCGTATTTTTCTTAATCTCAATCCACAGTTCGACCGAAGCACGGAAACCAAACGATGCCAAAACAACAGGAGATCTCTGCTGGGGGGCTACGTTGTAGGTAACGAAGGAGGAGGAAAAAGAGAAAAGAAAAGGCACTTTGGAAAGAGAGAATGAGAAGAACACGAGACGCGACCGGTGTGTTCGTAAAGTTGCATGATGGGGAGTGTGGGAAGCAACCCTTGCGAAAGTTAGCCCTTCCGACTACGTTCTGTTTATGTATATATATACGTCTATATATGTATTTTAACTCCGGATGAATCTGTCCGAGATTGACTCTCCGACTCGTTGAAACGTGGAACCCTTACTCATTCCTATATATACGTACGTTTCTCTACTTCTGCAGTTTCGTTCTCATATCTCTCATTCTCGTTGCCAGATGTCACATCGTTCTGACCTCGAATCTTCTTCATTCGCACAAACTTCAATATCCATTCTAAAAACAAACAAAAAAATTATCATGAAAATAAACCAACTGTGCTCGCATTTTTTCATCCCTAAACTATTTCGTGATTATCAATTTCAAGCTGTTTCCATTTTATTTTTTCATATTTTTTGTCACGCGATGCCGAGCTTTGCATCGTTGGAATGAAACGAAATTAATTTTTTTTTTTTTCTCATAGCAGAATAGTCTACGATAATTCCACGATCTTTTGTCAAGGTCCAAAAAGTAAATGCACTCGAAATATTATGACTTAAGAAATTGAACAAGTTATGATCAATACAGAACATAATTTTTTGTTGTCTTCCTACTATGCACACTTAATTAACCTTTTTGTTTAATGACTCGAGATTTGAACGTTCACTAATTCTATACGTCGATGAAATTCGTGATAACCGACAGAATTGGTTTCCAAAGGAAGCTGTTTTTTTTATATCACGATTTTCATACTCTAGTTCAAAAATGAATTGAATTACTTGATTTTTCAAAGACTACAATCTTTCTCTATTCTGTTTGTCTTTTGTTCTTATGCGATCGCACAAAAGTGATAACTGAACTCCGTACTCATAATTAGGTGGATGTACACTTTGGATAATTCATTACAAGTATATGCGAGTTTACAAAATTTTAAAAATGCATCGTTGGGAAGATTAAACGATATAAATAAACAGGAAAAATGATATAACGTTTCATATGTCGACGGTTTTCAATCTGGACGAACAATCGAGTTTCTCGAGCGTAAAAAAAATATAGCTGCAGATAAAGACATCAGGATTCATATCAGGAACAGTAGGACAAGAATAAGCTTCTCCAATGCTGCGATTTGCGAAAGGATTTATTGCATAATCGAGAAAAAAGAAATATCGAGGTAAAAAGAGAGTCCTGATGAGAGGAAAAGAAAAAAAAATGGGTTAAATCTGTGGGGGTTTGAAAAAAAGTTTCCGAAGCAAAAGAGGGCAACGACGGATGGCGAAAAAGTGGGTGCTTTTAATCTCGTTGATACGGAAGTCGCTGCTGCGCGAGCTCACGCGATCATCTCGTGGCTTGAAAACCAAGAGAACCGAGGACGAGTTTATCAGAGATTTTGCTAAAATTAAATCGACGCGAAAAATAGCGGTGCTTCGAAGGATCGTGCTCTTTTTTTATTTTCTTGCCTTTTTTTCATCTCCCTCGGCTATTTTTTTATTATTATGCTTTTTTTTAACTTTCGCCGGAGCCATACGAAGGGTCGTTGCGAGGCCCACGCTGGTGCTCTGCCAGAACGCTCGCGCTGAGAGGTAACTTCCGGAAAAATTAATATCCCGAGGGAAAGAGGGTCGAAGGAAGGCACAGGAGAGAGAGAGGCAAGAGAAAGAACCGAGGGATCCCTCGTGCACCGGCTGCTGTGCTTCGTTCGCTTGACTGATGTTGGCTTAGCCAATAGCGAAACGAGAATCGTTCGTCTCTACTCAACAGCATCCCTAAGTTTTATGCTCGATTATACTGTAACAGAACATATATCTTAACTACATTCATTTCTACTTGTATTTTCGAGATTATTTCCATTTTGTTTTTATCCTATGGACCAACTTACATGAAATCCTCATCAGGATATCAAAAACATTGAACTTACCGATACCAGAATGTCCGTTAATTGCAGTTTACATAAGTTCATGCCTTTTTCTATTAATTCGAAGTATCTGATCGTATTTTTTTGCTGAAGTTTGAATGAATTCTTGTCTGGGATTCCACAGAGCTGACATTCGATAATCGACACGAAGAAAAGTACATCGATGTAATTAATTTTTGACAACAACGTCTACTCTTAATTCGAACTCTGTTTATTCTCAAGTTTTCATTAGTTCTCGATCAGCCATACTTTGTTGCGATTGTTCCATGTACACGAAATGTTCAAAATATCGTTTATTTTTGAACATTAGGGAATAACCGAGACTCTATGTGTTTGTATTCTAACGACTACATTTGTCGTATGATAGCAATCAATCTATACGAGAGAATACGAGGAAGTTTGGGTCTAAAAAGAACGCTTTTCTTGATCAGAGCTAGTGAAGAGAACGCAGTTCTCCTCTGAAGCTCGTACAAAGACGTTAAAGTTTTGAACGATCGAGGTGGAAGTGCATTTGGATATGCTGATGGATGCACGAAGACGAAAACGGAATATTTCGTCTAGAACGAACACATTGGCCTGTTTTGTGGGTATTTGAACATCGAAATGGTCGGTTCCTTCAAATAAATTGGTTCCGATAGTGTTATATGGTCCAACATTATTATATAGATCTTTCTCGATTTTCCTTCCTTCTTGTTTCCTCGACTTGACGCCGCTGACCATAAAGTTGTAACTAATTGGTACTCAAATCACCGTTGGTTAGCTGCAGCAAAAGTTCCGTAGCTTCTTGAGGAGAATGGAACGTAGCAAGCACCAATATCACGAGAAACAATGGATTCGAATCGATTATTTCATCAATTGAATAAAGGAATGAAATTAGAGTTGAAAAAGATGTCAAAATTCATTTAATCCGTACGATGCAGAGTGGAAAAAAAAATCCGGAGAAATATAACTTCCTTTTTTTCACGAATGGGAATATTCCTCTACGTCATGGTGTGTTGCCATCGTAACGGGGCAAAGAGTAGTAGAGAAGAAATATTTTTTATCTAAAGTCTGGATGGCATAGGCACGCAAAGATTGGTTCAAAGTCGAGGGGTTTGATGAAACGTCATGGGGCGTGTGGCTCGGATTTTGTGGACCTATGGCATCCATAACAACGAAGATCCGATAAATTTTCTTTCTCTCTCACATTCTGCATCTCTCGCCCTTTCAACTTCTCTCTCTCTCTCTCTCTCTCTCTCTTGCTTTCGCACTGACTTGTGCTGTCTTTATCTAGTTCTCTGTGCAAGAGTGAACTTATGAAACGTTGGTGCGGTCGTGTGCTACCTCTCGCACCCGGTGGTGAGAGCGATATTAAATTTCTGGAATTTTGCGGTAAGGTGGAGTGTGCTACATGCCGGCGGGGAGCGCGAAAACCTTTCGTCCAGGCTCCATACTCCGTCGTCGACGCCGTCATTGGCTTTTCAATAATACCAGAACTCCATGAGATCCACGCGCTCCAGAGTTTTTTTTAAACCTTATATTTTCATCGCCCACTGTTGTACACATTTTATTAGAACAAATTGGACCTATCCAATATAGAGAATTTTCTGCTGCGAATATACGAGGAATGGTGAGGCTCAGAATTATTATTTTGATTTTATACGTCACTCATATCCGCATTTATTGAATTGGTAGTTCGCTGATATTCATTCAGGACTTCCACACTGCCGAACATCTCAAAAATAGGTTCGATTTCAATAGTTTTTTTCATACTGAAAAAAATTATCTATTTAAACAGCTTTCAGTTTGTTTAAAAATACATTTTCATTGATGAAAACTTTGTAGAAACGAATTTTTTAAAACACATTGTTCGCAAAATGGCAGACAATCGAGTCGAAGAGTCGGAATTTTACCAAAAATTTTGTCTTTTTTGTTTGTAAAAAAAATCATGATATCAAGACCACACAATGGCTCAATTAAGACTAAATAATTGTGTAAAGATTCCTTATACCTATTTCCATCCAGATCGAGAGTTTTCGAGATAGAATGTTGGTTACATATTTTACAGAATCATTTAAAAAAAAAGTTTCTGTCATTATTCCCTGATTCATGATTTCCATCATTCATTTTAACGTTTCGTTGAAATTCTTTCGAAATAATAATATCAAATACTGTTTTTTTGTGTAAAATATTAAATTTTTTGACCTCTCTAGGAGTACGCCCGTAATATCGGACACTGGTAACTACTTTTTCGTTATTGTTTTATTTGATCAAATGCGTAATAATTTATGTCGATAAATGATGATAAAAAGAAAGATCGAAATGAGCCAAATTATTTCAGGTCGAATTGGATCCATTTGTTTATTTATGTCTATGGCTGTATTCATAGACGAACAACATAAATTTTTGTTTTACAATATTTACATGAGCAATGACTCGATAACGACAAATTCGTACACGAATCATTAGTTCATTGAATTTAGTTTAGATAGTGATGAAGAATCTTTGATCGTTGGAAGGAAACTGGTAGTTGGAAAGGGCAGGATTGACAGGTGCAGCAGCAGCCAAAGGTTGACGCTGTGGCTGTTGTTGAGTCAAAGTCAATTTTTGTGGTGCACCATAAGAATCGACTGCCGATGGTTGAAGTAAAGCCGGTGCGAATTCAAGTTTTTGGAGTGGTGAATAAGCGTAGATCGGTCCTCGAAGTGGCTCGACATTTTCGGCAGTTACTCTCGCGATTAATTTCATCGTAGCGAGGTCCTTTCGGCTCATCGAACGCACACGTTGAAGACGACCATCGGGAAGTGCTACGAAATATTCGCCGCTTTCTCTTTGCTCGGCGTCGACCTCACCAACATCGTCCAATTCGTTTACGGAATCAACGGCTTCGGCCTTTGAAATAAAATTAAAAATCAATTCAACACTTTGTTACATAAACAATTATTTCCGACGATTTGTTTTTGTGCATTTCTTTCCGACTCAGTATTTTCCAACAAACACTTATGATTTTATTTTCGTTTTGAAATTTTTTGTAAATTTTACATGAAGCTCCCCACATAATATGAACTCTACGTGAAGAACCTCCGATATATGTGACCAGAGTCTCGAAGGTCACTACGAATTTGACGTACGCGCCCAGGTCAGCTGATGTGACTACGAGACACGCGCCACTTTGTCGATTCTACGCTGATCGAAAGTGAACGACGTCGCGGAATACTAAATGAGCCACGAGAGAAGGTGAAAAGACAAATCGACTTGGCTATTTAAATTCCAAGGATTTTAACCACTAGTAACGCGGAGTATGTATAGCAAAGAATCAGCGTTAGAAAGGAAGAGAGAGAGAGAAAGAGAACCAAAAAAAACCTGAAAAGGATCACTGTTAACGTAATTGTTTGTTGTCAGTATTACGATTCAACTTTCATTGATTGCTAATAAAAAATGTTACTTGGAAAGAATACTTGATTGACGAATGATTAAACTGCTTTTATTCACAAAAGGACACAATCGATACTTTAAAATTTAATGGACGATGAAGAAATATTGATCGCTTCGTCATGTTAAAATCAATCGGGTGGCAAAAACAAAAGACATTTAGAAATTCTCTATCATGAAAGTTTCGATTCCTAATATTTTCAGGTCGATGAATTCTAATATAGGTTGTGAACTGCAAGTTTGAAAACTGATAAATTACAAATCGTTTTGTTTTGAACTTCGGTTGGAACTCGTTAGTTTGCAGAACAAGCGGTTAGCATAGAAAGTGAAAATTTCAAAATTAGAAACGAGAACCTCGATTGGCCTTTAACCAAAAAGAAACTAAAAAATCTGAGGCGTTTTATCCGTCCCATGACAATTTAAATTGAAAGAAAGCGACAATTTAGCAATTTGTTAACGCAACTATCGTCATTGATGAAAAAGTTCCAATTGAATAATAAATAGAACTGGTGACGATTAAAGATTTGTGTAACTGATGTTTACCTGAGATTCAGTGTCTCCTCGGAGGGTTGTAGATTCGTCATATTCGGTGGATGTTGCTTCTTCGGTCGTGGTCGAATCTTGTTGGTTCGGAGCTCCATACTGTTGTTGAGGAGTTGCTGGTGGTCCATACTGTCTTTGGAAAGGAGCCTGTGCTCTGAAACGTTGTTGAGGTGCAGTTGGTGCTTGGGTTTCTTCCTGAGCTGAATCTTCTGGTGCTCCGTACTGTTGTTGTGGAGCTGCGGCGGGTGCTCCGTATTGTTGTTGCGGAGCTGCGGCTGGAGCTCCGTATTGCTGTTGGGGAGCTGCGGCTGGTGCTCCGTATTGTCTTTGAGGAGCTGGAGCCGGTGCTCCATATTGTCTTTGAGGTGCAGCAGCTGGTGCTCCGTATTGTCGTTGCGGAGCAGCTGCAGGTGCTCCATATTGTCTTTGAGGAGCGGCAGCCGGAGCTCCATATTGTCTTTGAGGAGCCGCAGCCGGAGCTCCATATTGTCTTTGAGGAGCTGGAGCCGGTGCAGCAGGTGGTCCATACTGTGGCTGAGCAGCAAGTGGCAATTCTTGTTGTTTCTGAGTAGGATCAAAAGCAGGACCATCTGGTTTCCAACCTGATGCAGCATAAGGAGCCGATGCCTCAACGCTTACCGCCGAAGAATCCTTTGGTTGATGACGCGCAAAGTAGAAATATCCACTGTCTCTGTCGGCATCGAACGACTGGCGAAAACTCGGAGGTTCCGCCAGAGTCAAAGCCACGAGCATTGAGAGACTCACGAGTACCTGTGACATTGTCGATTAGAATAAAGAATATTTTTATCACTTTATTTTTGTGTGCAGAATCTAACAGATCGAAAAATTGACGAGTTTATCGGTGAATTAAGTAAGAAGTTGTGTCATCCTTTCAAAGTGGCTAATGTTTTCATTAATTATTTGAAATTCTTCAATAGTAATATTGAAAATATTGATCGATGTTAATTCTGTGATATGTTCCTTTATAATCAAGATTTCCAGAAAAAAATAGAAGTTGATGGTAGCAAGAGATATTTATTGGAACCATTCGAACGGTTTCTTTAATTGTAAAGATGTATTTTGAGATATTTTGAAAATATTTATCCTCAACACACAACGTAACATAAAACTAATAATTCCACAATAATATTTTGATTAGATTATCACAACTGAAGTACCTTCATGATTATCGTGATATTGTGAACTGTTTGGTAGAGAAGGAATCGAATGACTGATGCTTCACTGTTGAAAAACAGTTCTTTATATACGAGAGTTCGTTGGTCAACTCTCGCTTACAATGAATAGCAGTAACATCGCCTCCTTGTAATTCAACACGTCCTGAATTCATGTCCCGAAGCCTCCCTCCCATCTCATCCTCAAACTGTTGACATTGACCCTCTTAAAACAATGAAGAATGAAGCAAAGTCCCGGGTGACTCCGTTGGCTCATCGCGCCTCAACGAGAATCATAGACGACCCTCAAAAATCAGTGTTACACCGATGACGTTATTCATTCGGATTCTCTCCATCCTGAAACCGACTCTCAAGAATACAAATACTTCTCAAGAATTAAAAACAAAACAAAAAAAAACAAAAAGAAACTTGTAATTAAGGAAACAGGTTCAATAAAAACGAAAGTCGATTCTAAAATGGATTTTTCAAATATCCCTTCCATTGGCTGAACATGAAACAGAAAGATCTTGTTTTACTACTCATTGTTTTCAATAATGTTTAATATTTTCATTGACATTTGAGTCCTTGTGCTGAGTTCAATGTGACAGCATTGGACTAAATTTCCAATGCGAAAGGTAGAAAATAGCAGGAACCCTGCAATCCAATTCAGAATCTTTGAAAATGAAAAAAATCAAATAAAAAGAAGGACCTTAGCTTGAAAACAATGAAATGTAAAAATAGATATTTAAGACTAGTAATTCAGTTTAGCCGGTAACGCGAAATTAGATGGAAACGAGCGTGAATTGAATGATTTATTATGTCCAGAGTTAAAAGGCTTCCAGAATAAGATTCGGCTTGAAAATTCATAGTTATATATTATTATAACGTCTAATTAAAACATCGCGTTGTTGATGACCTCATGAATGATACTCACGTATGAATGGGATGCACGTACGATTACCGCATCGAAAGGTATAAATCTCAAGTACCCTACATCGAACGGGCCATCGCGAGAGTTGTTATTTCGAGCTTGGAGCGTCATAGCCACGTACTATTTAGCTGAACGTCGCGCGGGTGTCACGCACCAATCGCCGAATACTAAATCTTCTATTGTATGCCCATGATTGTAAGTGTATGTGCGAGACTTTTCTCGCATTGAGCTCGTAACGTACGTTTCGATAATATTACGTGGAATCAAAGTTAGTCTCTCTACAACGGTACGAACAAAAATATCGGATTCGAATCACGATGCGGCGAGAAGAGTCGCATCCTTCGCGTAAACTCTGTCCCGCAAAACCTTCTTTACAGTCGTGATTCGTTATATTATTTAACTCACCATGTGCTCAATCTGAACAGCATCCAAGCGTTATTGAGGACAAGCGACTGGATAATTCTTGGCTAATTGATCATGATCCAATAAGACTTTCGTAATCAATAGTCCGTATATATATTCAATATTTTTTTCGGACTAACACAACACATGACAGGTATGTTACGAAAATTTATTCTAGTTTTGGAGAAGTCAATTGTTTGAGGAAGAAAGTCATCCATTTTGAAGTTAAGATTTCATTTTTCTTCTTACTATTTTTGAAAGATAAATAATTTGTCTATGAAAAATAGTAGGATTTTGAAAAATTAAATCGAAATACATGAAATCATTTAAAGTTGTAAACGTTGAGTTTGGGCTGAAAATTTGAGCGAGGAAATCGATAGCTATCTACAAGATATGACATCGATTGACTCGGAGATCGTTTACGAAGCGTTGGTGAGGCTTCGTAAATTTGTTTTTTCTTTTAGAGGTACAAATTTGAAACGAGACGCAGTCGCAAACTTTTGGTGGTTCCCCGTCAGGGCTGCCGAAGAGACCAGAAACGATGTTGAGAGTAGGATGGAAGAGTGAACGGAACGAAGAGATGGGAAGGGGCTGGGGGTTGCTCCAGCTCGCCGGCAAAGCAAATTATTCACACTCAAACGACTCCATTTCAATATCGGGCAGAGCCCAGGGACAAAAGAAGGGCGAGATGCCTGTCTCCCTTCTGCTTTCGCTTTTACCAAGCTATACTTATAGCGTGCTTGCTACTGCTCCTGTAGTGTTCCTCTGTGTCTGCAGCCTGCCCCACTCGCTCGGCTTAACTCTCTCCCTCTGTCTCTCCCTTTCATCCACGTACATTTCGCTCATTTCTCTCCCTCTCTCTCTCTCTCTCTCTCTCTTTCTCTTACTCACTCTTTGCGAATCCCCAGCTCCGTGTGTCAGCCTCAAGCTGAAAACTCAGAGGCTAACCCCCTTCCACCCACAGTAATCATCAACGCGTCATCTTCATCCTCAACTCGTCATTCTCAACCTACTTGCAGAAAAAGGAAACTGTCATTCTCCAAAATCAACCATGAGTTGACGAATTTCTTTTTATCCCATGATATATTATCGATTATTATAATTGATGGTCCTGTTGCAATGCCTTTAGAAAGTACTTGTAATTAAAAAATATGGCCCGTTTCGATTATCGTATTTGCGAGATCGATAAAGAAAATTGTCAATCTTGGAATATTTTACCTTCCTGAGTAATTTTCGTACAGATTTTCATGATTGGCAACTGAGGAATAAATTCTTTGTGTTCAATTTGTGGTGCAATGGTATGTTCGAAGCGCAATTAAACTCTTCAAATTTAATCTGAAGGAGAAATTAAATGGTTCTGTACCATATCGACTCCGGTCAGTATCACGATCTTATTTGTTTTTCTGTATCTATGTACATGTATTTGTGGCTGTGGTGGTGGTAAAATACCACAGGCGCGAGTCATGGAGCAGGTTCGCGTATCCCGGTAATTGAATATATTTAAGCGGGCGGGGACGGTTGTGCGGATTCTCGGCTTACGAAGACGAGACCCCCTGTTAGGTCTATGTATAGCATACACATACGAATATATATACCCCCTTGGGTGCACTCTTTTTTCTCTGCGGACTAGCTAACGTCTGCATGTAAACTGGATTAATCGTCTATGAAGGGGGAAAAAAGCTCGTGTGTTAGTCTATACGTTCCCGCAGCTTTTTCTCACATCGCAACGATCTCCGAAAAGGCCTTTTTAACAATATCAACAATCACCAAACGATAATATATAATGGCACATTTTTCCTGCACACCGCCAATTTAAATCCTCGGGGAATCACATGATAACCAAAGCAGAATTTCGGTCTACGTTGTTCTTTTTCCATAAAAATCTCTCTCTCCACGGTTCAGTCTTGCTAGCGCCTCTGTGAGTTACTTCGTTGACTATGGCCCACACTCCCGATCGATCTCCCTGCCGTACGGTTTTGTTTTATTGACGAAAATACCGCAAAGCCATGTCGTCACATTCTCGAATTCTACTATACCTTCCGTACTTTTTTTCGTGGACTTGTAGGAATCACCGATTGAACAAAACGGCTATTTACAGCCGAAAAATAATACAAACCCGGGCTCACCCTAGGCCTGATTTACTCGTCGGATCCCTTCGCGAATTTATCTCTTTTACGATTTCTCTTGCATGTCGAGATAAGCCAATACCTCGATTCTTCATTGTGCACAAGCTTGTATAAAGGATTTTATTACAATAGCAATATGAACCGTCAGTTTAAAAAGTTTTTTTTTTTCACTATTTATACATTTAATGGTTTTGAGTTCTTGTTGTATAATCGATTGAACAGTTAAGTCCCTTATTGATTAATTAATCAAGACAATTGATCATTTCGTTTAACAACCAAGTCACGGTTACATATTTGCATACCATTTTTATTTTGCTGAATGACTGAGTCATGGCCACATGGAAATGTTTCGATCGCAAGATAAAACTGACATATCTTTATTTTTTATCGTTATATAGTATATACTTTGTACATATTATATGAACAGAGATTGTGCAAACAAAGCATATAATGGATGACCTAATTATTGGCGCTCGGGTGACTGCGTGTCTAGCATAATAAGTTTCCGTGACCAGACGAATCGACTTTTTTCTCTCAATTGCAGACCTTGTGATATAGCAACACACATTGCTAAGTGCGTGGATATTTATTCCTAAGACTAAGTCGCTCGAAATAAATAGAGAAAAAATGGTCAATTTGTGTTTCTTTGTCATTTTCTATACACTTTTTTGAAGCACATTAATCATGAGCGCACTCTGTGCAGCTTTGACACCGAGTTCAAAATTCGATTGATCTCGAACAAAGCTTATTGATAAACATACATGGAGAGTTTTCACATTCATATCCACGTCGATAGACTTCGCAGAAGGTTGACATTTACCTTTCGCTTCGGATTATTCTGTGCATTGAGTTTGCTCTTGTGTTTCATTGAGTGATCACAATATGGTGAATTTGTGAACATCAAAATTTTGTCGTTACGTGGATACTTATTCTATGAAACATTTTTCTCTGTTAATGAAACTTTCAAAAACGTCATAGCTTTTTTGGTTGTTAGCAGAAAAAGAACGAAAAGTAGACGAGGTTTGTTGAAAATGTGTAAAAATAACATGTTTCCTTATCCTTCGACTTCTCTACAATTGATGAAAACTGGTTTATATTTTGAAGCTGGAAAATTGTTCGAGTTACAATTTCGTATGGATTTAATTTGGTAGATTTAATATCAAGCCATTTTATGGGCTCCCATTACATTTTTCACTGTCACATTGAGTTGATTTACATACACTATTTATATACTATAAAGGTTGACTGTGGAGATACGATGGAAGTACATAAGTACAGAGAATTAGTAGCCACCAGTGGATGCAACACCGCGAGAACGTGCCTAAACTGACACGAAAGGCTTGCGGAAGATGGGTACCGTCAGTCAATGTTTGCCCAGTTTAACCAACCGTGCATCGGGCCCCCGGAGTTTGCTCGAGATATTAGCGCGCTCTCGCACCTCCTCTACGAAGCCTCTCTGCTCCTTCTGTATCCGCTGATGCCGAATCTCCGAACTCACCCCTTAATTCTTGTTCGTTCACTCGCTCGTTTAATCCAGTAAATAGTCTATAGTTGAATAAAGCAATTCAAAAATCCACCAGAGAAAATCTGCCGTATCGAAATCGAAGAAAATTCGTTCATGAAAAAAAAAAAAATGATCCCTTAGTATTCCTCGTCGTATATAAAGTTGTAAAAAAGATATTTTCAAACCGATTAAGGCTGCTTCGTCATACTCTCAACTTTTTTTCCGACTTGTCGGGATGTCGAGCAACAAAAACAAAGTTTCACGAGTTTCATATCTATTCACAATATTAAAAACTTTGGGTTCAATCATTTTTTCGAACGGTTCCCTAGACTGGAATATTGCCGGATAAATTTTTCGGCGAAAAATTCATCCAATTTGTTCAAGTTTCAAACTCATTGTCTGTAGTTTGCCAAGATCGCATTTCTTTTTTCTCCATTCCATCCAAAACTTCGTAATCAACGAATATCAAGATTTCTTTGAGTCTTAAGCTGAAAAGTCTGCGACTACAAAAAAGAATTCTGTTATCCGAGTAGAACAACTCGCTGGGAGTATAATTCGAGTGTTTTTTCAATGCTCTCTCGGCGATTGTAAAACTTGGATAACTGTGAGTCTAGTCTCGTGTCTATATACACATATGAGCTACAGTCGAAACTCGAGTTCAGGAAAACTACGAGAAACCTTTTTTCTAGGATAAACTAAAACGAAAAGGATTAAATTAGTTAACACTAAAAATTGTTTTGTACAAACTAGTTATTTCAAAGCTCAGGCTTAGATGGTGTAACATATTGACAAAATGATAATTTTACTCAAAGTTGACTCGGTACATTTGCTTCAAACATTTTGTCTAAAAACTCCTGAACTTCGAGTTTTCTTAATGACATTCTTAGTTTTCATGTATAGAAATAGACATAAAAATATATAGTGGTCCATATCAATTTTGGTTTCTCAGTAAAATGGCGGGAACATAAGAAATAATACTATTTCGAACATATTTGGAAGGTTTGAAAAGTATTTTGGGTATACGGTGTAAACTTAAGCTTCTTGCACTTTGGGATAGTTTTGTATGTGGTTTTCATGCCTGTTTTTCAACGTGAAACAGTGTAGAAAGAATGACTGTGTGGATAAGGAGAAGTTGCAGAGAATATATTCCTATGTAACGAGAAAGAAAGAGAGGCAAAGAAGAGAAAGAAAAGATGCAGAGAGCACGTCGACGTTTCGCCAGCACGCAAGCTAATCGGAAGGGAAACTTTGCGGCGTAAACGGAGCTTAACCGCGAAGCTCGACGGTACAGTCAAGCAAGCCAAGTTTGCTATAGCGAGAAGGAAAGGGGTTTAAGAAGGGTCTCTCTTCTTGGGTTGCCTCGGTGCTTTGGCCCGTGGGAGGTGGCGTATGCAACTCATACCACGATAGTACTGCCTCTGGTGGTGGCGTCTCACACTCTTCGCGAAGCTCTTCCAGGGTTAGAAGAGTCGCGTACCCCCCACGGATAGCTCGCGTTTCGCGGGTTAGTTCTCCGGCACGGGGCAGGTTCTAGGAAGTGCTGAGGAGGAGGAGGAGGAGGACGACGACGACGACGACGAAACTTGCAAAAGTACATCGCGACTCAAGAGGCCGGAAGTAATAGCGCGCTCGCGAGAGCTCGTCGTTGCGGAATCGCCACCCACCAAGGATAATATCGAGGTGGTGGTTGTCACGAACACCCCACTAACCCTTCGCATCTCCTTATATTATCTAGTGGCTTTATATCGTCATCCAAACTCTCTTAACCCTTCATTTAAGTTCTTTTTGTCACAACAATAAAACATCAAGTATTTTTACATTCTAAACATAGCGTTCAGCCTATGCTTCAACATTCTAGGATGTTGCAATTTTTTCAACGAAATTTCGTGTCTTCTGAACTGTAGCATGCTTGTATTAAGATCTTAAGGATATCAAAATAATGCGAAATTTATAGTTTTCTTTTAATTATTAAATCGTTCTACAACTGCACTTCGCCATTGGGATTGGGATGAGACTAATTTTTTTTTTTAAGAGCTAGTCTAACGCGTAAAAAACGCATTAGAATCTTAAATGAAGAGACTTTGGAGATTCTTAGGTTCGTGAGTTTTGCTTTCTTTAAATGTCATGACAAGCTAATACAGGACGGGAGAAGAACGCAGAGGAGAATAATTTGAGAAAAAAACTGTTGAAAATGAACGGAAGAAAATGAGAGACGAAAAAAGAATGCCGAGTAGCAAAATGCTTGCTGGACACACAGGGGCCCCTTGTTCCTTTTCCGACCAAATGCCGACGGAATTTGATTGAGTCGCTTCACGTAAGGAGATTTGCAGCCAGGAACGCCGCGTCGAAATCGTTCGAGCGTTTGTTGGCAAAGAGGATTGTGCCGCTCTGGCTTCTGTGGAATCGAGTTGAGAATCCATGGAGAATCGAGAGAGAGAGAGAGAGGGAGGGAAAGAAGAGAGAGAATTATGATGCGAAAGTCGATGAAAATAGGGGAAGAAATATCGCTTCTCGCTGTGTATATTCTTGTCACTCTCCGCCCTCATAACTTCTTCCTCAACTGTTTACTTCGATATACCGCCCCCAGAGGAAGGGAGGAAGTTACAAATGAATCGCGTAATAACCCATATTGCTTGTATATTCGGGGTGATACGCTTCGATGCTCTCAAAGCTCTTCGTCTCATCAAGTTTCCAATATTTTCCATTCTGGTGTTCCGATTCTCATCCTTTGCTTTCGCGTTTACTCTCTTCGTTTTCTCATAAATTTATTTAGGGTTAAAACCGTCACTTCTGTTCTAATGGTTCGTTTAAAACAACTCATCTGATTTGCAAAGTACTCGAATAGATCGCGGGGATCCACATTGACAAAAGATACACAACATTTTCATTCCACGTAAAATCGTCAAATTAACGTCGTGAATTATCAAATTAAACTTTTCATAATTTTCAATAAAAAGTTGTACCTAAAATATCCTCAAATAAAAGCCGAAATAATTCATAACTCGAGGATACTGGATAAATATTAAATTGGCAACAAGTTGTCAATAAAATTCAATAAACTTAAAGGCTGAAAGCAGAAGCGTGAAAACTCGAGACAAGTGAAATTTGTGAAGCTTGACTCAAATTTTCCATTCCGTTGATTAGTCTGATCAATAATGGAATTTTCTACTTATATGAGACGACGATAGAAACTCGGAAGCCAATATGCTTATTAAATGTTTGCGACAACTTCCATTAAACGCATCACTTCCTGAGATTGGATTTGAATTTCCATTTCCACGATATCACGGGCATCAATTTCAAACACTGAAATTTATCGTGGAGCTTTCGTACGTTTGCAATACATATATATGTATTTATATATGAACAATTATCTTTGTTACTTCATTCGTATCATTGGATTATTCAGCCCCGTGTCTACATGTATAGATCTTTAGAAAATCTTGAAATATAATCGCGTTTTCCGATATCGCGTTGGCTGGTGTACGTGTATATCAAATTAGAAAAAAAAACTCCATTCATCCTCAAAATAATGATATTTTTTTTTTCTTTTCCGTCCGTTTATTCTTCTCGTTCTCGACGCTCTCGTGCTGGCAAAAGCAAAAGATCATATACCTGAACATAATGGCCGTTGCTAACACGCTCGACGATGGCCGCGCCCATTTATCGTCAACGCGCGACTTCACAATCCCGATGGGCCTCTCACTTCTTTTTCTTTTTTTTTTCCATTGATAATCTTCATCTGTATTTGCAAGGACGTATAATCGCGTGTTGCCCCTTTCTCGTTCGAGGGGTGTCGAGGTGTTGCATCGAAAATAAACGAGCAGAAACATCCCCCAATCGATGCACGCGCTTTTTGGTTTGAACCTCGCAACCTCGGACCTATCAAACATCGAGAATTTTAGTCTCAATGCTACTTCGAACCCCCGGGAGGCGGGGAATCTAGGAGCATTCTTGTCACATTCGTTACTTGTAGTTGTTCGCAATCGGTAAGTGCTTGTTTGAAATATTTCGCAGGCGATGACGAACCATTTTGCACGAAGACAATTTTTCGGTGCTGTTCAAAATCGAAACGTTCCACGAAACGAAAATTCAACGAACAAAGCTCTCAAGTGACACTTATTTTGTTTTTACACAAACTTAAAGAAAAGGAAAAAAAAGTACATTCAACAGTATTATAATTGGGTCAAGATCGTTCCAGGGTTCGAGGAGCTATTTGTACTCCCGTTGGATCTCATTGTTGAAATACTGAACGCAAATGTAATCGTATAAAAAGTCTTATTTTTACAGTGAATGAAGAACAGTAACTTTTCTATCAAAATTATTTAGTAGAATTCCCTTCTGACGGTTTTTTTTTCATTCACGAAGTGGACAATTCGTTAAAAAATTTCTGACAAGCACACAATTTTATGTCGAACTGCCCGTATATATTGAAATAAAAATGAAACTATTGATATGTCGTATGTTTTTCATCTTCTTTTCTCACATTACACATTATTAGTCGACCCTAATAATAATAAGCGACCGTTTTGACGAGGGGAATGAGAGAACCCATGGACGATATGGTATACACACAAAATCATGCTGGTGTATAGATTCGAGGAGGCCGAGGGCCCTTTTTCGCAGTTTAACATCTGTATCATTTGTGACATTGTTAGATTCGACTCGAGTTCCATCTGCTCTCTCTCTCTTTCTCATTTTTCATGGGTACAGCATACATGTGTGTATGTGTCGATTAAACGCTTTTACAGGAGTACAAATCAGGCTCTACACGCTACATTATTCCTCGGCCATTTTACAAAATGACGTTTACGCCTCGACGAGTTTCTGATATACCCCCTCATATTTCTCCATTTCATTTTTTTTTCTTCTTCCCCATGCGTTATGTACATTGTATACATACGTTTAACGATATAATACATTTTTTCGACATCACCTCTCGACACCAAAATCAAAATCACCACAAAGGAGCAGTTGCCCTGCACGCGCTCATTCCTTTTTTTTTCTTTACCGTTTTCCAATCTGTGACGTATTCTATGAGCGTTCGCAATATACAGTTCATAATATACGCACGCGTCGAAACCGGAAGTGGAATTTTGTTAACAGTAAAAAAAGTGTATTGGAGCGAGCTCGAGAGGCGTTAATTGTTTCATTTTTTTATTCCTTCGATCTCGTTGACCGCCTATTATAACTTTTGATTTCGATCGAAGGGTTTAAGAGGACGAATAAATATTCGAGTGTGTCACAGACGAGGTTTATTTCTTTCAGAAACACTCGTCGCTACTATAATTTGAAATTGTGCTTTCTGGCGTTAGCAAAGTATGTAATGTATACATTTTCACATGGTTCAATGATGATGACCGGCACGTGGATTCGCAAAAGCCAGTCTTGGTCTTCAAAAAGTAGCCATGAAGAGACCACGCTCGTGTTACTTTTTAGAACCGCCCCTGAATATATAACAGTTGACAAAAATTTTCAGCAGCCTGTAGATTTGAGTTAGACCACTTGATTTTCTCCTCCTGCTTATTGATGTGTAATACGTTGGAACGGCGGGGAGAATTACACACGCGGTGTGTAACACAAAATCATACAATCCTACAATCAATTTTTTCTGACGTGAATTCCACTCTGGCTCAACTAATTATCGCAAAATTTTCTTCAGTGTAAAATGTTCCTCGTATTTGATAAAGACGTTGTATCTTGGACGGATCAATCTTGGACGGACAATTCTTCAAATTATCCCAGCCCACACACTTGAAACATTTTCGCAATTTTTAAATAAACTTTACAGCAGAAAAGTCATGAAAGTGATGCTTAAGTTGTATTGGATCGGATTATAACATATTTTATGGAAATCTTTTGACTTTTGAATTGTTCTTTACGATATCTTCATCTTATAAAATCGGGTGGATTTATAAATATATATAATAGCCTATTATACTTGTAAATAGCGTAATACAGCATAGGTATAGGAGTGTCGAGTGTCGAAACAACACCGTTAAGAGCTGGCCATCGAGTGACTCGTGCCTTTTCCGTTCTCGTTTATATAATGAGCCCTCCGGAGTCTAATATAAACTATAGCGATAAAAGGTTATATATAAGAGAACAAGTATATAAGCGAGGTCCTCTCGTCTTGCACAATGCAATCAACCGCCATTGTTGCACTCTCGTTCCGCGGAACAATGAAGGACGAAGAGGTAGAGGGAGAAGTAGCGGAACTCTCGACAGTCTTCGACGTTTAGCTAAGTGCAACGAAGGTCCATTATCGAATTTAATATATAAAGCTGGCGTTGAGAGTGAAAAGCACCACCATAGAGTCGCGTTTACCACTCGTCGTTCTTTTTTCTTCTCACATTTGCCTCAATCTAGCTCCGTTTCTTTTTCTTTCGCGTTTTCTCCCTTTCGTACATATCCGAAGGCCGCTATTTCTCTTTCTTTATTTTTTATTTTTATTTTTTTTTTCGTTGGTGAGATTCATACCTCTTTCTGCCAGAATCAGAGAGCGAGCAAAAGCAAGCCTCCTTTCCGCACGAGTGCATCGACGGTCATTCTTTAACCGTTTTGGCCGTTTTGATGCCCTGCTCTCAGACTCCTCTTACATACATTGGTTTTCTATGCGTGCACTTGACCGTCTTGTGCCTTTTTTGCTCTCAAATTCAGCGAGTGAGTGCGAAAAAATAAAACATGAAAAAAGAATGCGGATTTGAAGCTGAAATTCTCTTCTCTTTCCGTTTCCTCATCCTATTTTTTGTTCTCCCATTTTCGCTCTTTTTTAGTACAGTATATTTGTTTTCCCGACGAAAACCTCAGTGAAAATCTTTACGAGAGTATTGCATCTCGACTTTTCGAATCTTCAGACTTTCGTAAAGCATCTGAAACATCGAACGAGACAAGATTCTCTCCGCCATTACGCTCGAGCGATCCCAAGAGGCTGTGCGCTCGTCATGCGACTCGCCCGCGTGTTCTCCGGTTGGCGGATAACACGACCCGGACCCGAAGAGTCTTCCTAGGCGGTACGGCATCAGAAGCAAAAGAGAGAGAAAGAGAGGGGGAGAGATAAAAAGAGATGGGATAAAAATGTTCGAGAAGAAAAGAGGGAGAACGATGGGGACGCTTGGTGGATGCTGGATATTCTTCCCCCTCTCCAACGCGAACATACCGGCAGTCAGGCAGCTGGTGGCCTGCCTAACTATGCATATATATCTATGCATATATCCCCACTCAGAAACAGAAGGGACGAGCACGAAAAACAAAATGCACAAAAAAAGGGGATCTTCCTTCTGCTTGTCGTAAAAATGGCTCTCCAAGGCTCTCAAAGCAGAGTCAAAAATTCACCGCACGCGTTTATAAATGCACCGAGTCTTTGATCTGACGTACGAACGATCGTTTTGCAATATTTTTTTATTCCTCTCGTTACACCAGTGGGAGGCCTGACGTACAAGTTTCAAAACGCGTACGCAAATATTGTGTTAAACAATGTTATAGAAATTTCAACGTCTTATTCCCTCGTGAACCAAATGAGCAGGTATAAAAATTACTTGTGAACTCAAATCCGTCGATGCCTAAAAATAATCGAAATCAAACGTAGAAGCTTGTCTAAAAATATTGAAAAGTTCTGAACCAAAAGTTCTTGGCTCAGGTTTCCTGCTATATGAAGCTTGAGGCTTCGAGGTTCAACACGAGACCCAGAGTTTCGAACTTCGTAACGGTATATATGCAGCAAGTATGTACTTACATATGAAAATGTATGTGCAGATATATATAGTTTGATGGAGATCAGCTAAACCACGGAATCTTTAGGGAAAGCGAAACTTGCTTCACGAGTTGTCGGAGGGGAAGTGGTGGTTTTAATTGCTGCTTAAGAAGGCACCCCTTCATCCTCGCCGTGGCGTTAACCCGGGAAGAGGATTGGCTGAATCCTTGCGAACCTTAGTACTGCCTGTTACTACTTTATACGTTGACTAGTTTACGTAAGAACGTATACGTAGTACAGGAATAGAGAGAAAGAAAAAAGGGAGCAAAAAGTAGAATCTAAGGGAAGAAAGATGCGGCTGCTTAGTCCGCGTATACAAGAGTCAACAATTTGGAGTGAGTTTCGTGTGGCACGGACGTCTTTTAGCTAAGACCTTCCAAAGCGGAAAGCAACGTCGTTTAACGGCGAGAAATCTCTACTGAGAAAGCTAAGGAGAAGGAAGAGGATAATGCTACACAGAGAAGAGAGAAGTTCTATTTGCTGGAGTTGCTGCTCTCGTAATCCGCGAGCAAGTTTACTACCATCCTCGCCGACGTGGCTTCTTGCCAATGCAACTTTTATAACTATATATTCCATTTATTCGCCGTAACAGATATCGCAGTTTGAGAAAGAGCATACGAGAGAGAGAACCGAAAATTGAGAACATCTCCTAGATTGTGAGCATCAACATAACAGCTCGACTACACATAAATATATGTACATAAACGTGCCAAGAGCTTATCTCACTAGCTCCGATACCTGCAAAACGCGAACAGAATCATGGACACCGTGTTATCGTTTCTTTATCGCGTTCTGTTTCCTCGTTCCGGGTTGAGAACACCGCGTCTACCGTGTACATAAGATTCTTAGTGATGTCTCAAAAGCTTCCTATAAACTTCTGTCACCCGAATGCAGATTTGATAATGACACTCCTCTTTGAAATAGTAGTAGAAAAAATCATTTTCAATTCGTAGGAAACAAAGATGAGTGAATTACAAGATCGAGGAAGCAATGAAACACAGACGAATGACATTTGTTCCATTGCAAATGCTTACAACCTTCTAATTATTCATTAACGTATAATCCACCACTGGATCCAATGCGCATTACACATGTGTTGCAAATTCGATTCTAAGAATCCTTAAGTAAGTAGATATATGAGTTCTAGTGCTTTCTGCCTATGTCTCGCTGTCTGGTTCTTCACCTTCCAAGCTTTTGAGCCTTGCTGCTTCAACATCGTTCTATCCGTCGTTCGAGTATACGACAATATATGTATATGAACGAATACATATAGAAAGACTTGTGCTATCGGGCATCCCAGGCCCAATGGGAACTCAAGAGGGTCGTTATCAGGTTTCCATTACCACGGTATGCTGGGACGAATGCGGAGGCATTGGTAAAGTTTACAAGAGAGAGAGAGAGAGAGAGAGAGAGAGAGAGAGAAAGTGATAGAAATAGAGAGAACCCTTCGTGTTTGCAGATAAAGAGAAAGCGAGACGGAGGAGGCGATATACGTAAGACCAAGAATGACAGAGTTTCATAGAGTGTGAGAGAAAGAAACTATGTTTTCTCTCTCGCTCTCTCTCCGTCTCTCTCTCTTTGTCTTGATACTGGGGTGATAGAGAGGAGAAACCATGCAAGGGTTGGCCACGGCCACCTGCACCAAACGCTCGGCATCTTATCGCGTTCCCTTCGACCCATTCTTCCAAAACCCTCCGGACCACCCCACTATACCCATCGTCGTTTCACCTTCTCTCGGCCTCGGCATCGCCCTCGCGATTCCCTCCTCCCTCGTCCTCGGGTGCCGAGCTAAAACTCACTGACGCTGGGAAGCGCTCACCCAGAAACCGACGATAAGGTTTGCCAGGCGACGCGCGATCCTGCCTCTCTGCCACACGACGCTACAACGTCTAACCCACCGAGTGCGTACCAAGAGCTCTGCTACATCCAAACCACCCCTCATCAAACACGACCAGCAACCCTCCACCATGACTCTCTCCCTCTCAATCCTCCTCATTTCTGCCTTCTATACTTTTCGTCATTTCGCTATCATCATTCATTCGCCACGTATCATTTATAAATAGCTCGTCTACTTTCTCTGTATCAATGGAATTTCTTCCCCTAAACCTTATTCCTGATAATGGATGGAATAAATAATAGCTGATAATGTTTCACATGATTGTTCTTGATTGAATGACGATGTCACAAAATATTGATAACAGCAGAAGCTTCTTATCTGATGGAAACAGCCAACGACAATCGTTGTCACTCTTGAAGTCTTTGTTCGATAATTGACGGATGTCGAATAGGATTTGAATATGTTTAACATTTTGAGACGATTTGATAATGATTTTGTTGATCAATGGCTTGGTTGCAGTAGCCGAACTCGAGGGTGGCGCTCATTCGGACGAGACTAACAGCGGAGGTGACAACAGTAACGCCGGGAGTGTTTCTGGTGGTGGTGATGACGATCAAGCGCGTCTTCGTCTCAAACGAAAGTTACAAAGAAATCGTACGAGCTTCACAAACGAGCAAATCGACGCTCTTGAAAAAGAATTCGAAAGAACTCATTATCCGGATGTTTTCGCGAGGGAACGATTGGCCGGAAAGATTGGCCTACCGGAAGCTCGAATACAGGTAATTATACAATGAGAATCTGTATATTTTGGTAACGTTGTGATTATTACGCGGTCCCCTATTTTTCTTGAACACGTTGAAAATTCCGAATATTGTCCCAAGTCGTTTCTATCACTGTGCATTTATAATTTCACTAACTCAGGTATGGTTTTCGAATCGTCGGGCAAAGTGGCGGCGAGAAGAGAAACTCCGCACGCAGCGGAGGGACAATCCTCAGCAACAACAGCAGCAACAACAACAACAACAGCAACAACAGCACAATTTGGTTAGTGATCATCCGACTCCACCACCACCTGGTGGGATGCTAGGTGGTCAACCACCACCACAAGCTCCACCCTCACCACCAAGAATTCATCATGGATTTGCACCCACTGGTGTCTATCCTGGAATTCCCAACATGTCGGACTCATACAGGTAAAAAATCTTAAGCTCAAGGCAGCTCAACCAGCTCAATTTCAAATCCATGACTCTTCCTTTGTCGTAAAATTGTTTTTACAGAAATAATGAGACTTTTGCTAGCCCATCAATCTCGCCGGTTTTTAATAACTCACATTTCAAGAAATTCAACCAATTCCTCAATATAAAACCTCAACGAAAATATTTGTGACTGGCTTTTTTCAAAGTAGCCTCGAGGGTGCGATCGGAGAGCTTTTTTTCCCTTTGTTCTCACATGACTCAGCTGAACGTGTTTTCGGTATTTTTAATCCTTCATACTTTTTTTGAGAAAATATTAAATATCAAAATAATAACGAAATTTGAACCTCTTTAATTGAATTTCTACTGCCTGCCAATCGGTACTATTTTTTGAGTATTTAAAGATATTGATTTTAACTTGTACTTTTTTCTATTTATTCACAGCCCGATGACTTCGATGTCGAGCTTTACAATGTCCGGTCAACAGGGTCAACAGCACACAAGCAGCATGTCGTCCTTAGCATCAGGCGGTGGTATGGGACCAATGGGCATGACAGTTGGGATGACAGTTGGACCAAGTCCTGGAGCTTGTCTTCATCAACGCGACAACGGTTACTCGTGCGGTGTCGCGAGACCACCAAGCTACGAGCCCCTACATCTTGGCTACGGATCGAGACCAACCTGCAGCCCGACTCAGCCTTATCACACAGCAGGACTCAATCAGTACAACCAGAATGCCAGCTCGACCGGTGAGTGTCTACCGCACTCACTGCACTCGCTGCTAGCGCTCTAGCCGATCGTGGGACTCGGCTATCATCACGCTCGTGGATACCACTATTGAATGAGAGTTGATCTGCGATGCTGAACACTCGCTCTCTTTCTCTCCTTCAACCGGTAATGGTTAACGTATAAATTAATCAAGGAGGTTCGGTCATTCAATGCAAAATCAATTTTTACATTCAAATACCTTCTTCGCAATAATCAAATAAATGTTCAATATTCACGATGGTTGTATGCACAGTTCAATACGAGATTTTAATAAATGGCTGATGGATTCGTATGCACCATGTGTTGTTAGCGGTGGAAAAATATTAAAATATACAAAATTTCACAATTTGATAATTTTGTCGACATTTTTACAAGTTTTATCCATTATTTTTCAGCGATTTTTATGTAGGACATGAAAATCGCTTGGAATGTATGGATTAAACTTCGAAAAATGTCGATAACATTATGTCAGCGTGGAATTTTGCATTCATTGATCGACGGTTTCGCAAACCCATCGTTATCAATAACTTTTCTGGATTGTAATATGAATTCACTGTCCATTTATTAAATGATTTTATTAAAGTTTGCATCCGAATATTGTGAAACACTAACACTCGTTTGACTGACACGAAGCAGCTATTTTACCACAAACCATATTGTCGACACATCACAAATTAAAATCGCGGTTACTAATTTTTTAAGAGCTTTAAATATATTAAACCTTAGAATTTTCTCCTAATATTAAAGGCCGATGCAAAAGCTCTTAGAGTCATTATTTGAGAGAATGTTTTTAGAAACACACATTAATGACACATTATTCAGAGCATGTATTTAAAAAACACAAATCCCACAAAAAACTCTTTGACAATTCTAACATTTGTGACGAATGCATTTTAACCGAATTTTCTGAAAGAATGAAAAAACGATGCAAAAATATCAAGAAGGAAGATTGCGGAGTAGAATTTTTTTGTTTTATGTCGCATAAACTACTTTGCCGAGTCCTGTAAGTCTCAAAAATGAATTTCAAGTTAGTCCTGTGCATTTGCTTCTAACGTCTATTATTAACGTACATCTGTATCGGATTAACTGAAATGCGCTAAATGGACTTGGTTATTAATTGATTTCAGGCTTGATATCACCAGGTGTGAGCGTGCCGATAGCCGTGCCAGGACAACCAGCACCGGATATGGCAGCCCAATATTGGTCACCAAGGCTGCAGTGACCGTGGTGGTCGTCCACGTCGACCTCGACTTCTTAGGACCCGAGCCAACTCGTTCTAAAGCGATTTCAGTGAGAACGACAACACACAATATTTGTGAAGAAGAGGTCTTCGCGTGACTGATTATTACGTAAACAAGAAAAAAAAAGTTAAAAGAAAAAAAAAAATTGTGACAAATCCCGATATCAACGCTTCTTGCTGGGAAATTTCGAGAGCATTTCAATCGCGTTTTGTTCTTTCTTCGTAATCCGTAATCCACGTGACTACTGCCGCCCACTATCCGAGTCTCTCGTACGTCGTTGAGAGTATCGATGATTGACAAAAGTCATTCACCATTGTTCACCTGTCGTCGTTTGATTTAACTTATACGATCAATAACAACGACAATAATAACGCACCAATCGTTGCCACACATATTTCAATGATTATTTCAATCTAATCTTTTGTAATCGCTCAAATCATTAAAGTGCAAAGCCCCCATCGTACGGAAGAATCATTAAATTTATTTTCTTCTGCACTGAATTTGCGATAAAGACAACAACAAAAATTTAATCCCATTAGAACTCAGTGCTACATAGGGAGATGTGTTTTAGTTAATTGATGAATAAATGAATTGTAAACGTACGGAGAGAAGTTAGTATTTAAGTAAGTCGATATTGCAAGTAATATTTATATATATTCGTGTAACGAACGAGGGACGAAAACATTGATTATCGACGGATGGATGAATTTGTCGTGCGTATCCAGCTCCCAAAACCTTTCCCTCATCAGTCTTTTTGCAAATAAGATATAGTTGATTATTATTATTATTATTTTTATTTTTATTTTTATTATCTTTTATCACGATCATTATTTTTATTATTATATCATTATAATTGATAACACAACACAAATATGAAATACTTACCCAGCGTCGATTTGCTATGTATAAATATTATAAATATATATATATATATATATATAAATATGTCTCCATTGTACAAGGTCGCGGAGTGACGGTCATTGTGTGGGAGAAGACCGATTGTGATTTCTCTTAGGCCAGGTATGTTGAGCGTACAATTATATATTCTAAATAAATATAGACAGCGTGTGTGATTAATCGACCATACCAATTCATCTTTAACCAGCAATCATTGGAGATTTGAAGAAAAAACGCAGAAATAATTAAAAAAAAAAAAAGATACTTAAAAATCGTCTAAGACAAATTGTAAGAACGGACCATCGTAGGAGAGTGGGAAAAAGAAGGTTGTAAATATAAAACTCGAGTATATTCGAAAAAATGTAACAATTGTATATTTCGCCGAACAATGATTCGTTTTTGTAGATGTTACCGGACGAAGCGGTCGATAAACGCCCAATCGCGGTCGAACTATATTTTCTCTTGTTTTTCGTACATTATTTTCATTCAAAAGGCAATTTTCAGCGTCATTGGGAATTAATAGTGATTTTATGAAGAATTTTAACTAGCTAAATTTTACGGCTTGATGTATTAATCGTGGACGACTCTGAGTTTGGATATCAATGAGACGTAATATTTTCAGGTATTACGAATAGTCTAACAACCAGGGATGACAAGAATCCTTCTGTTGAATCGCGCAAACAACACACAATTCGATAAAATTGACTTATCGAATTTATTCGTCGAAAATTAGTCGAATAATCTTCTACCATTTCATGGCTCTTTGATACATTAATCGAAACGTGCAAAAGGATGATGGAAGGACTTTGCTCGTGGATTCATAATCGGTGGTTGATTATACTTCTTTTGACGTGTTTCCGACAGAGCAAAAAATCCCGGAGTTTCCTTCATGGACGGGATTGTGCCTCAATCGGACTGATAGCAAATTCTTGATATTCTCACTCGACTTATACATCATCCAACAATAAGAATATATTCATTTTTGTTTTTCCATAGAAATAATAATCAAGTTTCTTTTGTTACTACAATAACAAAACAATTATGATGATCGTTATCCTTTCGACTTTTACAATATAACACACTTTACCGGTATTATACAAATTGGTCGTCGAACACTGCAAATTCAATTATAAATTTTTCCTTTTTTTTAAATCTCTTGGTCTCGCCTATGCGTTTCTTGCATTTTATTTACAAATCCGAGCCTCGAACTTTCGAGATCATGTTGAACGTGAACTTTCGAAGAAAGCACTTTGTGACTCGCATTACCTCATCGAGACGTATGATTTTTTCAAATAGTTTCGATAGCATTGAGATGTTGTCAAATACAACGAAGTGAACAAATTCTCGTTTTCTCTCAGTCACGTTATTTCGCATGTCTAAGAAATACTACAAACGATTGAACTTCGTTGTAAAGAGAAGAAGGAAGAATAAAAGGTACAACAATATAAAATAAAATACCTAACCGTTCAAACGGTAGATTTTTCTGTGAGTAGGGCATCGATGTCCTTTAAAATATCTTCCGAAGCAGGATCTACAGCAGTGAGATAATCGTCGTCGTTCAAGCCTAAATTAGTGTCACACAATTGTTCGAGTTTGAGATCGTCGGTGTTTGCGTTTATCAACGCATTAACATCGTTTTCTTGTACAATAATTCCGGTCGACTCAACAACAGTTTGAACATCGTCTGAGGTACTGCTGTCGCACAATCTTACTTCGATTTCATCAGTACGTGCATGATCCGAATGCACGTCGGCAGAGTTGATCGGTTTGTCGGATGTCGCGATATCGGTTGTGGTTTCATAAGAACGAGCGAAACGCTTTGGTGAACGACGCAATCTTACCGGCGGAACTCTGGAGATTTTAATACTAGCGCTACAACTCGTTCCAGTCTCTTTTTTCTCATTTTCGCTTTTGCCTAATTCTAAATTTTCTAATTTACGCTTCCTCGTTACTGCAGGCACTATTTTATCTTGCTGAGTTGTTGCTTTAAGCTCGGCTAATGTTTTAATAGCATTTTTCAAAAAATCAGCCGGTTCCTTAACCGCTGTTTTTTCTTCGAGTGCTCGTTTTCTTCTCTGTGGTATTTTACGTATTTCTGTTGTTTCGTTCGTCAATAATGTATCCTCGCTCGATTCAGTGCTCTGCTGCGCCGCGGCTTTGCGTCGTCGGATTTCTTCTAACGTCAGAATCGTAAAGTCCGTTGGTTTCTTGCTTTCACGCACTGTTGCCGTCGATGTTGCTGTTGTCCCACTTCCTGCAGATCTCTCGCGCGAATACAACGATACCATACGTCTGGCAGCGCGAACCGAAGTAATTCTCTTCTCTTTCCCACCGCCAACACTCCCGAGATAATCGTCCGGCTCGTAAGAATAGTATGCCGCACTCTCAGCCTGAATTTCCTCCAGTCTGATCTCCTCGTAAGTCTTGCAATAAGGTACTCTCGCTGTGTGCGCCTTAACGGGTGAGGGTGCACTCTCGCTGTCAGATTCTGCAAGAACACAACGAATAATATCGAAATAGCCGATTAGTACAATTTTCGAATCCTTATTTATTATGTGTGGTATTTATTTATTTTTTTGTTTCAATTTTTTTTTATTCGTCTTCTCCACGAATTAACGTGACGTCGATGCACCGTCGAGCTCCCGTTTGCGGCATTTGCATGTATTTTCTCCTTATATCCCTCCCTTCCGTTTTTTGTTTCTTTTAATTTGCTCTTTTCAATATAATTGGTATTTAGATATTGATTTTCATTGATAGAAGTGGTAGCAGAACAATAGTTTTGTTAAATTTTCAGCACCATCCTCTGAAATATCCCTCGCTTGCACTGTCCCTCCCTCACTCTCTCTCTCTCTCTCTTGCTCTAGAAATGTTCATGTTTTGGTTTCTTTCCCTCTTTTTCTTCCTCTTCCCTATCTACAGAATCTTGGACGCTGTCTCTGAGTCGATGGCTCACACTCTGCGGGAATCTCTTGTCGTGGTACACCGATAGGTTTCGTTATTTCAACAGGAAACACAAGAAATAGGCTTTTTTTCTTCTAAAAAGGAGGAGGCTCTCTCCAACTCGTTCGCAAGCCGAGCATCGGCGAATCTCCGGCCCAGCCTGAAACACACACCTTTTTTTCCAGGTGTAGTTAAATTACATCTCTTCTTTTTCTGTGCGCTAAATACGAATGAATCCATAGTCACGTAAGTTCGACAAGACAAAGAGACAATTATGAGCCGAGGTTCACAGTTAATTTTTAACAAATAGACCATACTGTAATATTGCATAGATTCTCGAGTCTCAGATTCAATAGCCACCGTGAGTAGACCAATTGAAGGCGAAGCGAAAGTTCTACAAAAATACAAATAAAATGACCGAGACAATTAACAAGGTGATTTTTGGAGCTTGGAGCGATGAGGGTTCATTTTCCCGTAAATTAATTCAATCAAATTATTCAAATCTCACTAAAAATTTGTGTTCTTTTTTTTTTTTTTTGTGGTATGAAGTTTATTGAAATTCAAAACATCGTCTCAACGTAAGTATTAATTTTCATTCGCTTACATCGATCATATAATAATGCACATATTGCGTATCAGCGTATCTTCGGTAATTTTTATATTTTTTTCACATAATTTTCTTTTATTATTATTTTTTCCATTCTTTTTCGTTTCTTGTTTTTCTTTACATGTACATATGTGTCCGTACTTTTATCCACGCATACATAGGCACATATGCGCACATACGTGTACACAAATACACAAATCTGATTTGTTCTGTTTATCGTAACATCTCTTTGATAGCACGATTGACAATATCTTTATCTTTCTTTTATAATTCTTTAATTTTTTCAAAAAAATTTCCTATCTCTTTATCATTCGTTAGATTATTCTGATGAACCGTCGCAACGGCAATTACATTTGCGAAAGTAAAGTCATCATTATCGACATGATTTTAAAGTCGCGATTTTTGGTTCCTTCTTTCGTTCGTAATGCAAATAACATGAAATTATATTGATTGATTAAAAATTTGGTTTTTTTTTTATATTTCCTTAAAGCATTAACACTCTCTTGTCCGTCTATGTCACTACCACGCGTGAACAATGTGGCGAGGATATTTCGAGCCAATGCAAATGCCGCTACGCAGGTTTTACAACTTCACATCGACGCTTCGTGTCGCTCATCAGAAGCGTTGCGTAGGAGGAATAGAAAAAGAAACAAACAAAAAATCGAACAAACAATTGAGTAATCGGGCGCGAGCGTATAAGTTCAGTTCACGTACAACGCAGTGTAACTGAGCGCCGATCTTATAAACGTGATTTCATGTAAAATAACTTCTTTCATAGATATAAATGTTTGAAAAACAGAAAATAAAAAAAAAACAAAAACGTATAAAACGAAATAATAAAAAAAAAAGAAAAATGCAACAAGTGTGTGATTTATGCGGATGAGTACCGGTTTAAAAGCAGAATTTTTTCGCAAGAAGCCGATTAAATTGTGAAATGCAATAACAAATAACGAAAAACTATTCTCGTTTGTACGAGATATATAATAATATTATAATAATGGCTTCTCCGTCGGCCTGTCTCCACTTTTTTCTATACTATTGAGCGATCTCGTCGCGAAAGTGTAGGATAATTCATTTATTTATTTATTTTTGTAATAATTCTTGTTGTTTGAGAAAAAAAAGCAACGGAAATAGGCGGAGGGAGTAGAGAGAAGAACAAGAGTAGTAGAATTATGATGAGAGGAGGAAGAAGAGAGAAAGTGTTAGTAAAGATTATTATTTACTTCAACGCAAGGCTCACTCGATAACGTGTTTGTCGAAAATAAATCGGTGATTATATGGCTGATAATTTACAATAAAAAAAATACATACATGTATTATATATATGTTTTTATCATACCCGATGAAGAGAACGAAAAGGAAGACTAATGCCTGATTCATTCATCTACAATTTATCTAATCTTTCTCCCTTCCTCTCTCCCATTCATTATGCCTATATAATTTGAATTCTAATCATTTTCCCTTATATTTTTTTTCTTTTCTTGTTCACACCATTCATTTATGAAAAAACACGATGAAATACCGTTTTAAAAGCAACTCTATATTTTACGTACGTGTGAGCGTGCGTTTGGAGTGTAAATCAGTCAAAATTTTAGACAGAGTTTCAATTGATCGTAAACGAAACCCCGATCATTTTACATCCTTTATTTCCTTTGTCTATATTTTATTATTTCTTTCATTCATTCAATAAATCAAGCAGTTGATATATACACAAACTACTTGTCACTGGATGTGATAACTTTGAATTGAAATTCTACTCGATAATAGTGGACACCACGCGACTTATCCCTTCGCCAAGATCCACGTATCTAATTAACTTAGTTCATTTCTACTCTATACCAAAACCGACAATATAATATGATTGATTTATACGAGTCGTTTAAGAGCCACGCGAATACACATAGAATTTTGCTCCCGCCAACGATATTTTTGGTTTTATTTTTATTTTTTTACCATTTTTTTTTTCTCCCGTTTCGTTATTATTTGGATTTATTTTTTATCCTTCTTCTTCATTCAATATACGTGCGTTAGCTAAAAAATTGTGTAAAAAGCCAAAACATATGAAGGCATGTTAGCGTATTTCTGGGTTGGTCACATTGTCATCATAATAATCACGATTCGTACGAGGCGGGCCCGCAAAACGCTTGACGTTACACGTTGGTCAAACATTCGATATCTCGCGACTCGGAATTATTTCGTTATAAATATATTTATGCATATATATATATATATACTTCAAAATATATATACACACACGTTTTTATTTGTTCCATTTATTAAATCGCAAAAATTGCAATAGAAAGCTACGCCAACGAAAGGTGAGTCGAATTAAAGAAATGTCCCAATGCACGGAGAATTAATTTGGGAAGGGGCGTTTTTGTGGGACTCGACCGACCGATAAACTCTAGAGAATAATATCCCAGAGCCGAATTATGATTTAGATCGTTCGTGTACCGAGCGTGACTAGGTAACTAAGTTTTTAATACGTAATCCTTTACCTATTTAAATATTTCTTTCGAAAATTTTGTTATTATGATTTAGGTATAGAGATATGCCGGTGCAGTGGAAAAAAAAGAGAGAGACAAAAAAAGCAAGAGTTCAAACGACGAAACACTCGGATGGTTGGATAAGTGATGAAAAATAACAAAACAAAATAATAGAACAAAAGCGACCAAAATCCGAAAGATATAATCCGAAATACCGGATTCGGTCTACATTATATTTGTGTTTAGAATCTTTCGAGTTACAAACGAAACCAGCGTAAGTTCTCGATTTCGAGGATAAACGTGCGCGAATGTATAGCCTACCTATATTGGATTGTTCGAGAAAAAAAAAAATCAGTGCTATATCATATCCAGCGATTTCGAAAGATCTTCTTAGCTCGGATATTAACTCAAAGTATATGTATGTTTACATTTATCCTTTTCTCCCGAACTGGACGCGTAAAGACGCCCGGTTATCGTAAACACAGAAGAGAAACACGATAAAGGTGTGCTTTCAAATCGCGTTATCGAACACAAAACTTCTGACACTTATTGTTTCTTCTTTAATTAGTTATTCAGCTGAATATTCTGTTTATTTTATTATGTATCACCATCGAAAATGTATTCTATAGTGAGATATATCGAAGAAAATTTAGTCTCGATCGCAACTGTTGCGATGAATTATCTCGACGAATTTTCACGTTCGCGATTCCGAACGGAAGAGAGGGATTGCTCTGAAATTTTATCGTTCTCGTTTGTTTTCGTTTCCTCTTTTGTTTGTCATGTTAATTTCAAGTTATTTGTCTTCTCTCTCAACGCTTTTTTCTTTTGTTTTATATTTGGGTCTCCCCCCACTGGAAGGCCATCCCGTTCGCGTCATATTCGATTATCTAGAACGACGGTGCACGCTCACCGCCAGGCTTTTATAATTCGTGTTTATCGCCTACCGTATTAAAGGACCTACACATTAAATGGAAAGGTTTCTCAGTATCTTCGGTACGAAGGAAAACCGAGAAAAGGGAAAGGGAACCTCGACCTCGGTGGCTGAGGGGTTTGCTCAGCATGAGAGGACGGGTTGTAAGGTGAACGTTGATGAATCTGTGAGGTCGAGGCTTGATTTTGCAAAGTTGCCATTGTCTGTCCGTGTGTATGTGTGTGTGTATGATAATTCGCTTGATGAGCGTACTGCTGCGGTGTGACATGATGATGATGGCATTGATTAGTTTGCAAATTTTGTACGCCTGCTGTTTGAGTTACGCTTAGACCAGCTGGTGGTGGAACGCCGCTTGAACCACCAGTTATATTAAGGCTACTGGGAATATCGACGGGTATCGAAAGACCGTTCCGGATACTCAGGGTGTTACGGAGATTCAAGTTCGTTTGTAGGCTAGACGGTAGGGATAGAGTGCCTGGCGTGAGGTAGTGTACGTTGAAAGATGGGCGGCGGGGGGGCTAGTAAAGCCTCATACCTTCGTCAAAGTTGACGATAAGAGGATCGACAGCTGGACTGCCAATGAAGCTCCCTGCCTCACTGCTGCCCCGACCTTGGTCAGATTCGGTGCCGCTTCCGTCGTACTTTCCGTCATCTATACATGAAACAATTATGCATAAATAATCTATTACAACGCTGTATTTACGTTCGGCTACTCTTCCTTTTTTAGTTTTCAACAAAATCACTTAGAATATCACATTTGTTATTACATCTACCATCGTTCCAAATATCCTTAATGTGACTATTCAAAATTATAAACAAACGATATTTCTGTTGAACATATTCATGCGGCAAAGACATTTTGAATTATGCTTACCTGGACGATTCGACCATTCTTGAGTGACTGGCTTCGACGTAACTTCTGCTGTCTTTATCTGATTTGCCTGATCAGGATTTGGTGCGGCTCGACCACCCGTGTGCAAAAACGGACAGTGAGGCTTTTTGCAACCACCTCGTTGCGATTCCCAGAAGCAAGGAATTGACTTGCGATTTTTCTGTTTTTGTTCAATGAAAAATTCAAAAAGTTATTACTCATCGAAATGTTTTATTATTGTACAATATAAATTTTAAGCAGCTGTTAACTAATCAACCAACCTTTAGTTCCATGTGTCTAAAGTTGCAGTGCTCGTTGAGGCAGTTACCCTGCTGCCAATACTGACACATGACCTCGCAACCCAGTGCTGAAGGTTCATGTCTAAACGCACAATTATCACCCTGCAACAAATTTCTCATTAAAACTCAATCAATGGATTTATTTCAAATATTTCGCTATGCTTTCGAATTTTACCAAAAAAATAAGATTTGCCGATAATCGAGGTTCCCTTAATTTGTCCTATATTCTTTCTAGAAAATAATACTCTGGATGAATTTTGAGAAATATTTCAAGGTTTAACTCAATTCAAAAGCAATACCAATGAAATTGTGAATATCAACTTTAATTCAATTAAATGATGAATAATGCGATATAAAAATTGACAATTCAAATGATTGGGTAAAACTAGATGTAAAATATAAACGAATTCAAATAATCTAACACAAACCATAATATGCAATAAATGAAAAAACCTCAATTAGAAAATAAATTGATTACAACAGATTTATGAAATTTTTACTCGTATTTCCTTAATGCTATGGTCCCTACCTGCGGGGAAATACTACTACTTCCTTAATGCTCACAGTGCCCAATAATACTGATTCTATGAGCATAAGTCTAGGACACAGGAATTAATTATTTTTTAGAAAATAGTATGCATTTGGTAGGCTATAGAACATTCTAGCATTTTGAAGCATGTGAAACAGCGACAAATTACAAATATAGGTTTGTACAGTTTCATAATAATGGAAACATAACAAAGAGTCAAATTCCTTTGAAATAAAATGAAGGAACATTAAAACCGACAGAAAATATTAAAGATGTGGCGAAAAAACGTACAATTCAAAGGATTGAGTGTTACAAGCTTACAGGTGCTAGGACATTCAATATGGCGACCCTAACCTTACATTCTTACAATCGTAGGGTCATGGTGCAATATGGGAATGTTCACGAGGATTCTAGAAGCGTGAAAAAATTTGAAGTTTCTAGGCATGGACAGTACGATGAATAAATAAATACTTCGACTTACCTTTGTGCACGTAGAATAGTAGAAAAAGTAGCAGTCGTTATTTTTCGGTGTGGGATCCATTTGTAAGAATTGATAAAAGTCCGAATGATCGTGCTCTTTGCTGCATGAAAAGAGAAAGGAGAAAAATCGTGATTACGATAAAATCCTGCGTGACGGGTTTTCAAAGAAATGTTTTCTAAATCTAATCGTTAGCAGGATGATAAAACGCAAAGAAAAATAAGACTCGAGTGTTGCTAGACACGCTGAAAATCGTTACCATTTAGTACGAAACATGATTGGAATAAAAGCGAGAGGCTTCTTGCTCGTCGATCGACAGTTGAATTTCTACTAGAATATATTTCTTTGAATATTTCCAAGGAAACCGTGATCGTCCAACGATGTAAATTTGACCCTAACAAGGTCATTTTTTCTAAACTTATTATGGACATGTCAAAATTTACTTACGTTTGTCGTTGATATCTCACGGTGACTTTTTTTCCCTCACGTCTTTCGTCGGATTGTGCTGGATCGGGCGAAGGCAAACACACGAGCACCACTAACACCACGACTTACTCGATAGAACGCTTTCTCGATTCTCTTCCTCTTTCCCTCTCTTGCTGTATCAACCGCGCGTCTTTCTCAAACCGGATATATCGAATTTTTGTTATTCGATTAGTTTCGATTGTCGACACACACCGGATGTCGCACTGCTGCCCTCTATCTTCCCGCCGGGTTAAGCGCGAATTTCAAAAAATGGCGCAAATTCGAATTAGAATTTTTATTTCCTTTAGCGAACGGAATATACTATCGTAATGAACTATACTACAGCTCAAATTTGGAATAAACAATTTGTTAGAATGTTATACAGCCTACATCTTGTTCTAATTTATAAGCTACATTCTGCTTAGATGACGTTCATGAAATTTTGGTTCAGTTATTTTTACGTGCAGAGATATATTGTGTGTTGGGCGATTTGAAATCAGGTCTAATAGGAAGACAAATAGGTTATAATGACCATCAAGCCTGCGTTTTGTAGTCCGAATAATAACGTAAATATTTGTTGATTTGTTGATATCAATGATCCAAAATTGAACGCTATTGGTCACAGCAAAATCTTATCAGGCAAAGGCTAGATATGTACTTTTGTAAATAAATTATTGTTTTCGTGAACTTAAAAAATATCCTTTTTCTGAATAATGAAGAGGAAAAAAATTAAGACGGAAAAATTGAGTACTAATGCAAAATCTTTCGAAATGACATCATAGAAAAAACGTATTTTCGTTTGATTGATTAGCACCGGAAGAATCGATAATGAAAGGAGTGCATCGTCGCCTTGGCGATCACCAAACAATTTATTTTGAGATTCATAGATAGAATTTATTTGATATAGATTTGTAGACATACAAGAATTTCCAATGTCCGATACGACGGAAATACTTTTAAAGAAATATTACGGTTTTGGCGCAGATCCAAACAACAAAAAATTCTTGTCAAGCCACGAAGCCAGTTATGATCCGTGCAAGTTTTATAGAAAGTCGGAGTCGACGGAATCAACGGAGAAGGAAGCAATCGAAGAAACTACGCGTCAGAGGTCGAATTTAGAGGTATATTAAAGTAGTTCGACGGTTTTTAGCCTTGCGCCATTAAACATTGAAAATCTTTTTGTAATCAAGAAAAATGAGAATTGTTGAATTTTCGTATTCATCATATTGGAAATGTCAAGATAGAACATTTATTGTTGTATTCAAAAGAATTTTAAGAATAAACGTGTAGTTGGGTTTCTTCACGTCAACAATGTTTCATATTTTTAAAAACCACGACGAACTTCGAAAAAATTGATCGTTATTTACCATTATGTTTTTTAGTCCCTTTTCATAGTGCATATGCAGTCTCAACTTTTTTTCTTAGCTTTCTATATAAATAAAACTTCCCCCTGCAGTTTTTCAAACTGAGACAATGAAAAACAAAATTTGCAATGATTATTATTTTTTTTCAAAATTTTCAGTGCAACAAATAAATCGATAATATTATTGGAAAGTGTTTTTAATCAAAATGTACTAATGTTGTAATTTTGTCATAATAATTCAACATAATTGTGTTGATAAAAATATGGATTAAATAGTATCTCCTTCAGGGAACGAAAACCGAAGAAGAAAATGATAATCAAGGACTTGCAATTGGCATTGTTCGCTCCTCACGTGCAATTCCTGATGACGATAGCATCGAAGAAGAAGAAAACGACATCTGCGAATACGAAGCTTTATTAGAATCGACATTGCAACAAGAAAAAGAAATTAATGAAGAAAATAAAATAATACAGGATGTCACAGAGCCCATGACCCCACGAAATGAAAAAATCGATGAGGTTACAGAAATATTTAAACAGAACGGTTCTGCCCGGACAACTCATTTCGAAGAGGCTTCAGAACATGCTTCTGACATTTCTTCTGTTCAAACAACAAGAAAAACCAGGAAGAAAAGTGCATTAACCACGTCTGCATCAACTTCGTCTTCTCAGATGCCTCAGGCTCCAAAAAAATTACCATCGTGCAATGGCATTTTTCTCGATTTGACTAAACTCTCACTTCTGGAATTTCCCATTGACATTATCGCAAACTTACCGAACTTGAGGGTAGGGTTGCTTTCAAAAATATGAAACAACAATTGCGGTAAAGTTTTGTAATTGGGAATTTTCGTATAATTTTTATTTCGGGATGCCCAGGTCTGAAAAAAAAAAACATTTCAATAATTCAATAATAAGAAATAAACATTCAATAACGAAAAAAAAAGTAAATATCCATTTTCTCTATTTTCGACAACTTTATACTCGAGGCAGTCGAATATTCTTCTCCGTTTTGGTATTCTTTTATTTATTTTGTATTTTTTAATTTCTCATATGTTCTTTAAATTAAAAAAAAGAGTTTCTTCACGAAACCAAAGTTATTATAAAAAGAAATATTCAACTACAATAATTTGAGAAGACTTTTCAAAATGTTTGTTTCCGGTCGCACGTAACGCCATGCTGTTGTTTTGTAGCCTCAATATCTCAAAATTTCAACCTGTTTATAGGAGGAAGCTTAAGTCTATAATTTTGTCCAGAAATTCCATATTTTGATTGATTATTCTCATTTATATGATGAATAATGTCATATAATAAATCGTATTACTTCAGATGCTCTATTTGGAGAACAACTCGTTAACAAAACTTCCTGAGCAACTTTTCTCAAGCTTAAGACTACTTCAATGGCTCGACGTAAGGAACAATCAGTTGAAAAATCTACCAGCAACTATAAAACATCATCCATGCTTAGAAACAATACTTCTTGATGGGAATTTATTCGAAGAATTACCGCTTGAACTCTGTACGAAGATGTTAATATAAATTTTACTAATTGACACGTTTTAATATCAGCTTCACTTCATCAAGTTATTATTGTTCTAGGCTTACTTCCAAATTTGAAAGAGCTTCAAGCCTCAAGGAATCCATTGATTTCCCCACCAGCAGATATTCTTGCTCTTGGTTTTGCAGCTACCATCCATTATCTCCGAAACGAATGGAACAAATTACATCCCGAAGAAGCTGTCACATCCCCAGAACGTAATAAAACTTTATGGACAATTCACATACTCAAAATTATATAAAAGATTATGAAATATTCTATGAATAATTCGAGTACATTATAGAACTTTTTATGACGAAAAAAAGTAAATAATTTTGCATCAAAATGAGAAGAAAAATAGAGTAAGACATTTTTCTTAAAATACCATTCTAACACAGGCGAGAGAAAACCCAAACTTTCTACAATTCTCTGTTCGGATCCACCGATGGTGCACACATTATCGAAAAGCTCACGAATTTTCGGCAGTTCTTCGACGGGTCACATTGGTGAGGAATTGAAGAAGATATCGGTGAGACAAAAAGGACGAAATTACAAGCCAAGCAACAGGTACACAAAGTTTTTAGCTAATCAACCGAGTGCAACAGGTGACAAAATAGTTATCGGAGGAAATACGATATTGTGTAATTCATGCGCTAAAAAAATCAAGAAATGTTCGAACCCGTTGGAAAACGAGAAAATTCCTGAGAAGGAAGATTTAGATAAAATGATAAAACCTCAGAAACCAAAGCTCCCGAAAATCGATGCTAAACGGTGTGTATTTGGATCAAATTTACGGAAGGATGCAAGAGAAAGGGTTTTCGATATAATAACGAGCGAAAGAACGATGGAAAAATTATGTCCAATGCGTCTTGAAGATCCTGATCAAATGCTCATGTTTTTGGAGAATTATCTTGGGATAAAAAAACGATCGATGGGCTGGTTCCCTTCGCGACAAAGTCGTACTTGAAAACTTTATTCTAACATGTTTATTTCAAGCATTTTTTCCTCGTGAATAAAAGAAAATTTGTAAGAGCTTCCAATAAATCTATTAGAATATTCAACCCCTTCGTTTTCGACCCTTTCTCGACAGATGTAAGAATCGAGGTGCAGACGAAGAACTGGAAATGCGACTTCTCTGGATCGCCAAAGTCAAGGAAATGCTTACTAAACAGACACTCGAGTTGCAGAAAATAAAGTAACATTATTTTGCCACTTAATCACAATAATAATAGAGAAACTATTGTTTTATTTATTATAATCGAAATAATCAGAGACCAAGATGCTCTGCGAGATTGGAGACGAGATCGAAGAAGTTACCAGAAAAGCATAAGCAGAGCAGCCAAAAGAACGGAAGGTATTTAGATAAAATTCTATCAGAGAAACTGTTCGTTCAAAAACCTTAAAAATTTCATCAAAATAATGACAAATCTTGTCACAAAAACAAATGCCAAAATTCATAATCGATTGGTTGTTTTTATTCAAGTTTTTCAAAATCTAAATAAGACGATATTCTTAAAAATTTATAGGCATTAAAAAAATCTCTAAACTCGTTAATGGACAAAAAATTGGCTGGTTATCCGTCGAAAAATATTTTCTTTAATTTAATAATTTTTTTTTCTTCATCATTAGAAGACATTCCGTTCGGTATTGATTTCGATGAAGGTAGTGCCCCATTCAAGAGTCGATTGAAAATGCCTTTGCAGAGCGTTAAAATAGGAAAACGACATCTGGGATGGACAACGTAAGTCTCATGTTGTAAATAACAAACGACACACATAACGTGTTCGATTGTTCCAGGAATATTAATCGGAAAATGAGCGAGCTTTACGAATCACTGAATCAGTTGGAAAAAGCGAGAGAATCGAAAACGTTGAGTCCTCGTTCTGAACAAAGACTTTTGGAGAACGAGATAAAAAAAGTATGAACTTCCATAGTTATCGATAAATGGTCAGATGGAAGACTCAACACCTTGTCTTCTTAATTTTCCAGCTTCGTGATGTGCAAGACGAAATTGAAAATCTTCGTCGACACAACGACACAACGACAGCTCTTTGCGAAGACCTTCACTTTTCTTCTCAAACTCAGCCGTACAAACCTCCACCGTCGATTATCATCTGAATTTCTGAAAAGATAAAAAAAAAAGCAAAGCAAATCGAGTGGTAAAATGTTCATTGTTGTAAAAGAATTTCAGTCTTTACGCATTTTTATTTCAATAAACCAATGATCACAATTTGTATTGTAAGATTAATAAGTCGTTACAATATATCAAATATAAAGACGAAAGCGAGATCACTGGATTAATCAACGGAATTTTGTGAATAAATTAACACTGGCATGGCACCCAGAATACGTTCTGGGTGCCATAAACCGTATAAAATAAGGAATATCGAAATTACCAAACATTACACAAAAAACATAATGCAAATGAATGAAGAACGTGATTTCTCAATTCACAGATAATTCGAAATCAAAGAGAACATGACTGGGGTTCCAATTTTGAAAAAAAGTCCCAACCCTTTTTGTAAATTGATTTTTAAAAATTAAAAATTTCATGATTTTCAAAACTGTTATGTGCGTTACTCAGAAATTAGTAAACATTGGAACGTCCGTACATAATTGTTGTTAGTTTCACGATCAGATTGACAACGATATGTCGCACCGCACAAAAACTAATAAATCATAAAATGCTATTTTGAGCAATCGTTTGCATGTTCGTGCCGTTATCCATCTTGGAATGACTGTTTTGTATTCTGAATAAAATTCGAAATGCTGCGGGACGTTTGTGAGTAAAAAAAAATATATGTGAAGCCCATAAAATGTAGAATATTATTTCCAGTGATCTCGTTATCGTGATAATGACATTTTTTTTTTCACAATACTGAAATCGCCTGAATGTGTGTCGGTATAAAAGTCGTATTAAGCAAGCGATTTTCGATAAAAATACAGTTTATATATCAGTATGATTGTGCATTCTAGTCTTGCACGACAGCGGTTACACCCTTTAAGAGTGTTTGTTTGACTTATTTTCTTTCAATTATTCGAACGTTTGTACGACTCGAGGAAGGATGAATTTAATGCCACTAGTCGATGATTCATGTCATTACATATATTAATTATGTATTTTCGACGCTGAAACGCGTACGAAATCGAGATGATGATTTAGACCGCTCAGGTTAGTGAATCATTGAATTTGATATACTTTATCCTATGTGTGTACTTCGCGATTAAACAATCTCAGGAATTATTATTTTTTTCTCAGCCAACGTGTGGCGTCTACGTCGCCTAATTTTATTTTGTGAGTGTTTTTCAGATTGAAGAATTTGAGAATTATGACTGTGTATTGCACAATTTTCTCGGGGCTCTCAAGTGCATATTTTCGCAGTTCTCATACTCCGAGATTTACCTTTTTATTGAATTTGATACTTCTTTCGATTTGCATCTCCATCAGATGTAAGAGAACTACTTGGATTTGTTCGGGGTGTCGGTGAGATCCTTATGTTCGAGGAATAAACGAGTTCGTACTTCAGTTTTTTGTTCTTTGCTAACTTTACAATTGTTATCTCGAATTTGATGCATTTTTTTCAAACCGTTTTTTTGGTTAACGGATTCAGCAACGGTACCTTATTGACAAATATCACTGACGGATTTGCTCTCTGTTAGAAGCTTCTACACATTGTTACGACTCCTGGTGTCTCGTCCTGTCCTTGATTGAAATCGACGAAGCCTAACTTAGTGTAAAACTCGTGATTCTCCTTGTCCATTGACGACATCGTCGTGTGTACACCGAACGAGCCTAAAAATATAAACAGAAAAATCACATTTAATTGCTTTGCACGAAGGTTTTCTCAAATGAATAGTTTGTTTCTAACTGAATGGAATCAATTTGAAAACTCAGTTGTGAAGAAAATTAATTATTATAAATATTATTATTCCTTATTACTCTTTCTTGTATTACTTGTATTATTTATTATGTATAGGTGGTTCGGCGGACCGCGCGCTCGCCGCGGTCCGTGTGTTTTCACTGTCCTCACTGTGACCCTCCCCATCGTCACAGCTGTGACCGCCCCGTTCGAGCGGGAACCTGACTGCGACGACGGGGAGTGAGTGGGGAGAGCCAAAACACACTGATCGCTGCGAGCGTCCGAGTCCGGGAGTAAGGGGAGAACGCCCTCGCTTGGATTGGTTCGGTTCTCCCCACCGCGCGCGCTCTCCGCTCAGCTGCGGGCCGTTTCTCCTACCTCTTGCTATACGGCCGCGATACTATGCGCCTCTACACTACATTCGCATAGTTGTTATGATTGAATTCCCAGAATTGAGTAATCGAGAGCCATGGCATTGTAGCTCATCGATGTCAATAATTAGAAACAAAGCCAGCCCCGATCGCTGGCGTCCTGTTTATATATTCTCGTATCGAATATGAACTCTCATGTTGAAAAATACTTTTCGAAACAACCGATAGTAAAAATGAAAAACTAAGTTTCTCGGGAATGGTTGGACGGATTTGTTTCGAACAAGCACCAATCGAAAGATTAAAAATCGTAAGAAATTATAATCTAATTTGACATTTTTCTGCATGAATCTTTCTGCCGCGTCTCGTGATATTATGTAAAAAAAAAGGTCGACAATTTCGAAGTTCATCACTGGAATTTCGATGAACTTTCTTTTACGTATATTTTGTATCTTCACAGAGAATTGTGCTGAGCAAAGAAATGTATTCAGCACTCGAGGATGGAAATCGAAAAATTTCATTGGTTTTTTTTTTAACGACATTCTTATACAAAAAAAGGTGATTTTGAATAATCTCTAAAAGAAGTAGGAATAATGATAACGAACCGTTTGCTCTGAGAGCTGCCAGGATACAAGTGATCAATCGTTTTGGCACTGACTGATCCGTCACTGTGGGTAATACTGAACAATAAATCTGCGATGCATGCTGACGACAAAGTTGTTCTGACACATCGACAGTGAAGGAGTGAAAGTATCGTATAGCTTCCTGCAAATGAATTAAGTTGCAATTGGAGTCTTCAATTAATCAAATTCTCATTATTAAAGACAAAATAATAGTAATTGAGTTGGAAAAGGACAAAGTTCTACGCAGGTGAGTTTGCTTTACTTACTTGAACATTCGACGATACGTCGTTGGTGATCTCTTCCAGTGGATATTTTAATTGCAATTCAGGAATCCAAGAGACAGCCATCTTTTGATTGTAAGTCTTAATATTCAAGGCAGCAATGGCATATCCAACTATTCCATCTTCGTCTTCAACGATCATGCAGAGTTCAGGACTCAGGGTTAAGTAACCACCAACGAGTCTATAACAAGTCATATGATTATAATTCCGACATTGTAAGAACGACGAATTCAATCGAAAAAGATATTTAAATAATATGAAAACATTTTTGTAAATATTTTACGTCGCAAATTGTAAATTTGAAAATTTTTTCTTTTCGTGGATAATCGATTTTTTTACAAAACTTGAAGAACACGGAAGTAATATCAATGTGGAGACTAACTAACTAGACTTTATTCTAAACTTTTTTCTGTGTGACAGTCGATATGATAACTCGAAGAGTTTTCGAGATTCTTTTTGTAGTTTTTTCAAATTTTGGAATTATTTTTTGCTACAGTTTTTTTAGCCACTTGTTCATATTTTGTTCGGATTTTTTTCAACTGCCTTTTCATAATAGTATCATGAAAAAGTATCAAGAAAGATTTTCTGATCGATTTTGCATGTGTGAGTTGCGCTCGAAGTAAATATGTGACTTAGAATTACCGATCAGCGACTGCGGAAGTTCCTGTAACCCCGGTAATGCGATTACAAACGGCATAGACAGCATCCTCGTCGCTGGGCGAATAAGGGCGTATCGTATATATTTTACTAGTTGGAACTTCAGGAGCTTTGTAAACGAACAAATCGTTTCCACTGTCCACTGGTATCAAGCGCTGAAACAATTACACAATCCCAAAAAGTTAGAATAATTGATCAAACTATTGAAAGAATATTTGGATTTGGAAAAACATAATTTTTTTATTTTAAATCGTACCTGCAAATCAGCGGTGAGGCCACCTCGAAAGACCCAAGGCTCCTGGTCCCCACTCATGAAAGTTTCCTTCCAACCATTCGAGAACCCTATTCCGTGGGATCATTTGCATTCGTTAGAACGTAAGTTTGATTTGTGTATTCAGTTACTAATATGCATCTTATTGAAACGCGCGCAATATTACTCTACACACTTCAATCAACAATTTTCTTTGCTTTTTTTTTTTCATCTTTTTTATCTTTGCTACCAACATGCAAATATGAGCATCAACGGTACAATGAATTTTCGATTTTTCAATTTAATTCTTTCTGTTTTTACCTCTTTGTCTTTTCATTCGTTTTAAGAACGATGAATACTACAAGAAATTCAAAGTTCTTTGATCATTATTTACGGAAAAATGGAAATTATCGTACCTTTGACAGCGCTCGCGCACGCGCGTCATAAACTCTTGTATGAAAAAGGAAAGGATTGGTTTTTTTATACTTTGGAGATAGATATGTGGTGGCATAGAGGACAAAGTGGGTTCGTCACGCCAAAGTGCGCCTGAAATAAAATTTGTATTACACCTGGAAAGAATGTGTGTATGTCTGGAACTAAGCAAAATAAATTAGTGCGTCAAGGTTGTTTTTCTGGGAGATTGTGAAAAAGTGGGATTCTGAACTAGAATCGGCAGAGACACCAAATTGTGTCGTGTCCGGATCTGGTTACCGGCTTCTGGAGTGACTTTTTCGTTGCTCGTGCATACCACGAAGTAACCATTGTTGACCATTAATTACCTAGTTCATAGTTAAGAGAAAAACAAAAGATGGAACAAGAGTTTATGAACTGCTGTTTTTTCAGTGTTTCGCCAATTTGAAGGATGAACAAATTGTGAACAGTATTCCCATTTTTTTTTTTTTTTTTTTAATATACAAAAGAGCATTACCAATTTGAGATATAAGCTCTTTTTGTATTTTTTCCTTTTTTTTTACTCCATTATTTTTACCACTATTGATGGCAGAACGCGCGCGGGAATCTTTCTCCAAATGAGCCTTACTACGCGCTTGAATCAGTCTTACGAGCGAATGCAACTCTGGTATCGGAGTCTTTTTTCTTGTTTTCCTTAATGCGAAATAAGATCGCGACAGCAGAAAAGTCTTCGTCACGTAAAAGTTATTGATAATAAGGGAATAGGATCGCGCGCATTTTGCTGTGAGTTACTCATATACAAGTAAGTCGCATACATGTGTAGCTGCCTTGGGTAAAAGTCGTCATCGTTGCTGGGAATCTGCCAAACGCTATCAACAAAACAAAAAACGTCGAAATTATAAATTAGTACATTTCTCATATGCAGTGTTGTTACTAAAATTCCCCTGATCACTCTTTCTCTTTCTATTTTTTTGTACAATTTTGTCTTTATAACAAAGAAGGAACCAAACAGCACAGCAACTTGTGAAAAATGTCATTGCGATGCCTTTCTGGCCTTTTAACGTTAAATAACACACAAATGCAAATGTTAGTTCCTTCCAGGTTGTAACTGAAAGAACAGATATGTTAAACATGTTTAGTAGCTGGCTTTTCCGATTGCCTGTGAAGTAACATTATCATTGCCTTTGGTAAAGTTGCTGTTGAATAATTCTCCACATTTATTATAATATTCGCGTTTAATTATAAAAATACTGTTCCAGAAAGCCACATTTTTACAACACTTGCAATTCCCACTTCTTTGCAACTGTTTTTCCATTATGAATTCAAACCCAACACAAATGAATGTTTTAATTTCTTTCGAAATATTGTCAAAGACGGCTTTTACATGAATTTCAAAAAGTTTCTATATCGGAAGCGAATCAATAACGCGGCTTTCTCGATTCAGTATCGCGCGGCGTTACACGTTCACTCCTAAGGCGCAGGATTGAACGAGCATGCAAACAGAGTAAGATTTTGTAACTCATTGGTTTTGGACAAACGGAATATTTGAGAAAGAAAAAAAAAGGTTCAGGATGAAGGGAACAGGACACCATGTGTTACTCAACAAAAATATAACACGACGCGCGCTGTATTGCTCGTGTGACATTCATACTAGGCGAGTATTTTTTTCTCATAAACTATTTTCCGCAACAAAATACGCTCGTATTTTTCCAAGTGATATTGAGATTTTAGTGAAAAAAAAATTCTCACGTAATATCAAAGTCATAACCCTGTTCGATGATTTCGTTAATTTTTTCTATGATCAAGACTCCCGTTCAAAGTCTTACACGGTTCCAGTTTAAACGAAATTGTGTTATCATTATATCGAACAGAGTTTGAAAGGTATATAATAATTTGGGACTCACCAATGCTGGAAAACTCTCTCTTCTGAAACCAAGTATATATAAAGTTATAACATTTTTGAGAAGTATAAACAACAGCACTTATCTGTGGCGAAACTATTACGTTGATGTAATTCTTTTTTTAACCGTTCTACTACGACGGAACGTATACATGAAGTTTACTATCTCGGAATGATGAAGCCAGCGTACCTTCATGAATAACTATCTTTTCTTTCAGAATGTACACGAAACAATATTGTGATTGCAATTTTTCTTTTTTAGATATCGTTTACTAGCGAGCTGGATGACGAAGGTTGCTACCAACTATATTTTTTTAAGCCGATCTATTAATTGAGTGAGTGCGAAAGAGGCAATTAAAAAGTAGATACATGTTTTTACTGTAATAGTCTTTCTGAATAACACGTGTAGAAGGATTTAAATCCTACTGTATAGAGTTTTCGCGAAAAATCAAAGTTACGCGTATAAAAATGAGAATCCGCTTCCCAGCTGTCTGTTCGAACTCACACGATTATGATAGAACGCCTTAAGGACATTAATAAGTCATTTTTCCGTGCAAACACTTACCCAGCCATTTAACATAGCTATTCAACAACGAGACAACGCCTCGCATATCCCAAACGTAAGAATAAAGATCGTACAACAATTCTCGATTGTTACAAAATGAGAGACGTGTAAATAGTCTGTTGACCGCTGTACACATGTCGTTCATTTTTGATGCACGAGCGCGCCATTCGTCGATCTGTAGAAAATGAAAAGAAACGGTGTCTATTATCATGTAACAAAAGTAATTGAAACAATTAAGTATGAAGGCAATTTTCTCGTTGCAATTATGTTGAAAATTTATTTCTACGATCAGTCATAAAAACTTGGTTCCCTGTAATTGGAATTTCATTTTTTTATTTGAAAAAGTTTCAAGCTCTTGGAAGCGTTTGGGAATTTACGGTTGTTCACAAAAAAAAAAAAAAAACCATGTGAAATTACATAAACTTTGATAGGGAATGTGTTGAATCTATAACAGTGATCCAGTGGGTCAACCGCTTAATGTTTGGATTTTTTAAAACTAAAAGTAAAAACTCACGTCGGCTTTACAGCTGGGATTTTCGTCGTTGGCTTTACCGATAGTAACGCTGGCATTACTTTTAAGCCAATTAAACTCTTGCAGCAATTGTATACCTTGGCCGCCATGTTCGAAAGGTAAATAAAAGAGATCGCAGAGCAAAGAAAGATCTTCGTGTGTAAGTATTTTGTCTTCATCCTTTGCATCGCTAGTGTCTGTTTCCGTATTTTCATGATTATCGTTATCGTTTTCAACGATCATCCGACTGCCGTTTATCGTCGGTGAAGTTCCATCGACTTCGACTTGCATACTTCCGGAAGCGCCGCTGCAAGTCTATCATTTATCCAGACAAACAAATAGAAAATATTTCGTTACAGCTTTTGCCGTTGATAATTTATTCTCTAGAGTGCGATTTATTCCGCGAAAAATCAAATGAAGTATTTTCTATTAAAACTCTCATTTCAATAATTATCTCCCGTCAGATTACTTTTAAATACGCAATTTTTGTTTTATATTTCAAAACCCCATTCTCCGGGTACCTGTTTTAAGATCACCGTCAGAAATATTAGTGAAAAAGTGAATAAAGTCAATGAAATAATTACCGATGTATTTTCCACCATGGCATCATCTTCAGTGGTGGTTTTGGCGACATGTGCCGGTGAATTACTGGGTGTTGTGTTACAATCCATTGGCTCGGTCGACGCCGGAGCTTGGGCGACTAAATTATTGCCCGTCGTATCGATAATCGGTATGATCGGTTCGCTGACAACTTTTGTCTCGGAAATAAGCGAATTCATAACGGGACCAGGAAGCGGTTGAACGAAACCATCAGCGCCTGTTACGGTGGAGCACACTTCAGCCAACGCTTGAAGATGATTGGAGTTTGTGATTGGTGCAGGTGTTGTTGTGACCGTTGTGCTCGTCGTTGTCGTCAGACTCATACACGTGTTTACCGATGGAATAATGGGAATTGGTATCGTGGGTGCCACGCAAGGCTGAGGTTTCGCTATCGGTCCCCAAGCTGCACGCTTTTTACTGAATTCCGGTAACCAATCGTTTATCGCGTTTTTTAACGCATGTCGTGGATGGTACATGTTGGCGGAAAGGGTTGAGGGAACATCCTCACCAACCACACCATCTTCCGTTTCAGTTTCAAGTTTTATATCAGCCGACACTGTGTCGTCTAAAGTCGAACATAACAAAAATTCAAATGTTTTTATTTTCCTTACGATTTTCATAGTCAGTGATTAAACAAAGCCTACAACAAAATATTGCTTTTTTGATTATTGATTTTTAGTGGAAAAATCAACACTTTTTTATATTACTAAAAAAATACGTTGGATTTATCTCGATTCGTTAAACACTGATATTACAATGGGAAAAATTGTTTCCTCGTATTCAGCGTGTATGGAAGTAATTATTATCTTACGAAAAACTTAGGCTTTGAGAAAATATACGATAAAAATGCTCACTCAGTGTTAAATCGCGTTTCCCATCGACGTTGCAACGACTCCATTGTGCCAGAGTGTGTATCGCGACGAAATTTGCTCCGTATTCGCAATTCGGATTGGTCAAAACTCCACGAAGTTTGGGAATCAAATCTGGTGAACGGCCCGAGTAGGGACCGAGAAAAACTCGCTTTTGATCGTAGTCGTTGGCGTGAAGATTGTCCCATATAACAGGAGGACGTCTCAGTACTTCTGTTATTTCCTCGATCGACTCGATACTCAACAATCGCGATATCACCTTTGGTCCTGTCCACATTATGTCGATCTCTTGGGCCAATTTGCTACCGAGAGTATTCAAATACTCGGAAGTTGCAACGTTCGGCATTGCCCTAGTTGAGCAATACTGTGTTGGACAGAGAAGAAATCGTGGCTGCCCGAGGTGTTGGAAAATATCGTTTGTCACGGAAACCTAGAAAAAGAAAAAACGGTGTTCTCTCTTTTGAAAAAGTGTAAGAAAATTGAAACTCCCCTTTTTTTCAAAATGATAATTCACAATTAATATTTAGTACGCAAGTGAATGTAAAAATCAAAAATTTCCTATGATTTAGACTTACTTGGGCATGTGCAAAGGATTGGAAAACTTCCTTGTCAGCTTCGCTCATTTCTGGCTCAATGTCATCGAACAGTAGAGCAAACGCTGTACAGCCAAATTGACTGACTTGCTCCAATTTTCTCTTAAGAGCAGTGACTTCCTTGACACTGGAATAAGTAATGTCCAAGCCCGGAGATAAAGCGTAATAAAAAGTTATGCCATTTTCTTTGGCAGCTGTAATCAGTCCTGTCAAATGTTCAGCTTCCTCAACCGTGTACAAGTCTCGCCAGTAAGCTCTATGTTTGTAGTCATCTTTCGGAGCATACAAGTAAGAATCCATTCCCCATTTTTTCATTCTGTTACAAAAAATTACACATAGAACTATCAAAAATCTTAAAATTGCAATTTCAAGTTCAGTTTATTTTATGATACAATGTAGTCCTCAATATACTTATGGAATTCAAGTTTTTCAAAAATCAAAATGCATTAAAAAATTGTGTCAATCTAAAAGGAAAGTGTTGATAGTTCTTCCAATCTAAATCTAAGAACAGGAATCAGCAAAGTATAGGATGAATATGAATTACGTTTGCTTTGAGAAGCAAACATCATACTTACTTTTGAAATAGATCTTTTCGTTGTTCGGGTGTCCATGGACGTCCGTAAAAACCTATAAGAATCATAAGAAAACTTAGACTTCAAAATGATAAAAAACAATGTTGTTAAACAGTTGTCTTTGCCACATTAATATTGAACACAACTCTCAATTTGTGGAAAAAATAATTGTAGAAGTTTTTATAAATAATATAAGCAAACAGTTTGGCAAGATAACTTTTTAAAAGACTAACGAAGCCTAGTATAACAGAAAAATGATCATGTTTTAGGAGTCATAGGAAAGTTATGAGAATGGCACAACTATCGCTATAGAAAAACCTGCTATCATGTGGATCTACTCGATCTCAAAGAATATTTCTGTTTGCAACCTGGATATTTATTGAAAATTGATTCGGGTTCTATGAGCCAAAGATTAACGACGTTTAATGAAAGATTTTTCGATAGTTTGGAAGGTGATCAATAAATAAATGTTCTTACCTTCAACAACTCCGCAAATGAAGTTTCCATTTTTGGTATTAGATATTGCGGCTCCGTTCGACTCCGCCATGGCGGTTCCAGTAAAATAAGTAGTTTGGAATTAATGCTTGATTAAAAACAATGGATATATCCTGTTTCCTGTTATTTGATTGACAACAATAGCAGAATAGCGACGACCGATAAAACACGAACTAAATACGTCGAGATTCTGTACTTGTGATCTTGTCTACTAAATCATTTCCCTTCGAATTGCACTCAACAACGTTTGAGATTCGAGTCTTCAACATTTACGAGAACGAAGGAATGAAAAAGAGTTCCGTATTGTAGGCTACGGGCAGCAACTACTTTTTTTACCCTTTTATGCTATATAGAAGCGCGGAATCGCAAAGAAAGCTACAGGCTATATAGCTCTAACAAAACTCAAGACCAGGTCACGGATTTATCACTGTACAACGAACCCAGCAGACCAAGATCCTCGGTAGCCTACGTTACCGACATGCCAACCGCCACCGGAGCAGCGAGTACATTCCAAAACAGCATTACTCGAATTACCAAGTGAACTACTTGTCCACGGTCACGGTAGTATTCGGTGAACATTTACTCGACATTACTTTCAGTTTTTTTATAGAAAAAGGCAATCAAACAATCATCCGGATAAGATTATTATTAACTTACAAACGATTTGGAATCGATTGAAGTTTGTGATATCGAATTAGATAGAAATTCCAAAAATCCCGCTAGTTTAACGTTCTTTCTTTTTGTGTGTTCGTCGAAAAATATTATCAAATGAACATTTTTATGTAGTAAACAGTGAAGAACAAACGACGAACAAACTGATAAAAAAAAATTAAAGGCGAAAATCAAAATGACCCCACAAGTTTTATAGAACTTTGCGCCGGCGAGGAACATTGAGCTTTTACGTAAACTTTCATGCACTGTTGGGATCTGACGGTTTTGAGCATGAGCTAAGCAGACGATTCACGCGATTTACTTTGAAACGACAATTCCATTTCGCTTTTTGATTGCAAGTTACGTCTCTCGAGAGAGCACACAATACACAAACAAACAATAGGAGAGTGTTGAAGGCGAGTTCAAAATCATATGTAACACGTCTCGAAAAAAGTGTTTCTACATTCGTGCCAAACTCTAAAAGAACAAAAAACGGAAGAACTGTCGAAATTCATTATTCCATCGAAAATCTGATAGTGAAAATCGGAACAGTCGTTCTCACGTAGTGATACACACACGACGTTGAGAAATAAATTTACTCGCTCACAATAGTTGTCTGTGCGATATTGGGATAAAATACCCCTTCCTCTTGAGTAGTTATAAAATTTATTCATACGTTGTGCCTCTACGCACTGCACCATTTCGTCTGTTGTTGCATATCGTGTTGTAAAAAAAAGTGACAGAGACAGAGAGAGCGTGCGAAGCAGCGGCGCGCGAGAACCTTGATACAAGTTTTATTTGTCGTCGGATCAGCTGATGATCAAAGAACTGGGAATAATATTATTTTTTTTTGCTGACACACGTCAAACGAACCATCGAATGGAATACACAGCTCGTTCCTAATGTGAACTTGGCACTTCTCTGCATTATTGGTGAGCTTGATTTTTTTTTCAATACTTTTTGGCAGTATTATTGGATTCCTTTTGTTTACGTAAACAATGGACTTCCGTGACACTGATAAAATGAAAATTAGCTTCTACAGGAGATAACCAGAGATGTATCTTATCTTGACACTTACAGCATACTTTTTTTCGATCCTATGGAAAACCTGCGTTCTTTCATGCAATCATAAAATTAATAAATATTAACGTCAACAGTTTTTTTTCCAACGAAATTTAACCTTTTTTCACGCAATGGTAATCGTAAAATTAATAAAAAATGAAAATTATTACCAAAGTAATAATAGTGTGTGCTGCTTCTCGTGATTTGATCATTCATTTTTGTCATTGGGTTTTTAATATATTTCTGTTTGAAGTATTTAATCAACTCCTTGCCACGAACACACCATTGAGAAGCAATGGGTAATGCAGGAAGTAATCAACCGGTCAATCATCATCACGGTGCTACAGTAGCGCGGGACAGTCACAGACACAATAAAGATCATCCTCCTCCGTCGCCTAGCAAAGATGGTCAAGCGTTTGTTTTTGCTAAAAAACCTAGCCAGAAGCTTGTCTTCCAGTCTTCGCACGAGGAGGAGGAGCCCTATTTCTCTAAGGTTCGACGCGCAATCAATGATCACATTTCATCTTATTTAATATACTTATGACATAATAAATTCAAAAGTTTCCTATAAATTTGAGTCACCTGACCGAGGTATTAAATTTTTCCATGATTCTTTGCCAAAAGAAATTATTCAGTTACAATATTTTCTAGAACGTTATGACTTCTTACAAGCGAACAAGTCTAAATGAAATGAAATTTTTCACCATTTTTACAAGCTCTCACATCTCTTTTTGATGATATTTTCCACTTTAAACGTTATTTAAAAAATAAGCAATATACTATCTAAATTCCGGCAACGGGATTTTTTGAAAGTTCGAATGAAATTATACTGAAACAATGTTTGTAGGATGGAGACAACTTTGGACCCCAGCGACCACGCTCCAATACTGTGTCCGAAGGTACCAAAGTATCAGACAGCAAAGTTTTACCAACGGTTTTCAAGTGGGAAGGAGGTGGCAAGCAAGTTTATATAAGCGGAACATTTTCGGGCTGGAAAACATTGCCAATGGTGAAAAGTCACGGTGATTTTGTGACTATAATAGATTTGCCAGAAGGAGAGCATCAGTACAAGTTTTACGTTGATGGGGAATGGAGACACGATCCTGGTTTGGTAAAGAACCATTTTTTATCCTGTGCAAATAAAAGAGACGAAAATAAGCACAAAACGATTGATATGACGAACGATTGAGTACATTCATATCTCAGAAATTAAAAATATGTTTTAATCCATAGAAAATCGTCGATAATGGTCTCGGTGCTAAGAACAATATGGTATCAGTGAAAAAATCTGATTTCGAGGTATTTCAAGCTCTGGCAAAGGACAGCGAAGGTGTTACGAGCAGTGCTCAAGCTGAGTACGGTCAGGAGATACCACCGCAAAAACCATGGGAAAAAGTAGCTGGTCCGCCGATCTTACCGCCACATTTGTTGCAAGTTATTCTCAACAAAGACACCCCATTATCTGTAAGTGTTCAAGTTCCACTAAAATTATCGTCTTCAATAGATTAGAACTTATTTTAACAAAGTTTTTGATTCTATAATTTGATAAATTTTCATTCATTTGATCTAAATAAATATTTATTAAATGGATTGTTTGCAGTGCGAACCAACGTTGCTTCCTGAACCAAATCACGTAATGTTGAATCACCTGTACGCTTTGAGCATCAAGGACAGCGTGATGGTGCTTTCGGCAACGCATCGTTACCGCAAAAAATACGTCACGACACTTCTCTACAAACCCATTTAACCGCTGTTATTATTCGAAATTGGAATTCGCTTTTTATTAACTTCAGCGGTTTTATACATATATATATACACACACGAACACAAAATTATATTATTATTATTTTTATGAATAGGGATTCGAGAAGCAAACGTCGACTTGATTTGAGACGATCGATTGATTTTTTTCTTTTGTAGATGAGATAATATTTATGATAATAAAAGAGATGGTATGTGGAAAACGTTGCAAGATACCACAACACTGTTTTTTAATCTTAAATTTGATTTCAGATATTTCTTCATGTATTCGAGGGATTTAACTACCTTTGATAATAATTCTGCCTTAACTGACGAATCTGATCATTTTAAAACAACAGTTTGGCAACCGCAGTGAGAAAATTGATACTTAGACGTTTTTTTCTTCATCGTGTAAAATTGACAACTTAAATTTCATTCGTGCCGCAAATACGTGAACCATCCGCGTCAATCGTCCAACCACCAGGTTCCTCACAATCTTCTGTCAGTTTTGTTGAGGACGTATACGCGTAAGGAGGCTCAGATCTTGTTTTCAAATAGTACGTCCCATTTGCCGTTTTATCGATGTGTTCTCCCATGAATACAGCATCGTTCTCGTCACAGGCACCGTGAGAAAAATTATCCCACGTGTCACATTTTGTTGCTCGCAGCCCAGTGCCGGAAGTGATGCTTTCCGTAAAATAAGCGTACGAACGGCCGTGACTGCAAGCCTCTGCATTATTTTCAAGATTACTATCGATTAAAAATGATCAGGAGGTACGTAGGGAAAAAGCGAGAGTTCTTTTTCTCCAATGCTATATAGTGTTGAAGGTTTTTTACGTAGACGTTTGATTTAAAAAAGAAATGAAAATTACAGATTGTTCTCCTTTCGTCAAGGAAGAAGGTGGGAATTTTATTTTTTCGAAATATCAAGGATGTCTGAGAAAATCATGTATCTCCTTTTCTTATTTTCAATTGTATTTTAAAAACGTAAGCTATAAATTAGAAGAAAAAACTTTGTTCACCAGTAATTTCTGCTACGCAGCAGCAGCCGGGCTGTACAGCAACTCCTCCATTCGGATAAAAATCAGCATCGCCTATTGGCTGTAGCCAACCCAATATTCCTCCACAGGAATGTATTACGTCGACGAAATCGGCATCAGTCTGATCGAGACGTCCGGTGGACGCAGCAAGAATATGAAAACCTGGCAAAGCCGGATCTAGTCCAGTAATTCGACCCAATTTTCCAGATTTCACGGAACTGCCGGTATTTCCGGCCACATGAGCTCCTAGCGAGTGTCCTGTTACCATAAATTATCGGCTTAGTTAATTATTCTTTTAAAGACATTGTCGCAACTAAAGCGTTTTAACAATTTTTCAGAATTGACACAACATATTCCGGTCACTCCAGAAGTTGAATATTGAAAGCAATTTTCCATGCATTCTCATAAAGAGCAATTGGAAATTTCATTTCATAGCTGTAAACTTTTTCTAAAGCATTTATTCTAATTTTCAGATGCAAAATGACATGTGACCAAGTTTCTCAAAAAAAAAAGAAATATTATTCCAACTGTTTACTGTGCAACAAGTGAGTATTAAAAATTTCCAACGTGAGTATTACGTTCGAAACAATATTCATCGCCCCACAAAGTCTCAGTACAATTTATTCGTACCAATGAAATGAACGTCTTCGGTTTTCAAGCCTGTTTCATCCACCAAGTAATCGATAAACCGACCAGCCTCACTTCCGACTCGTCCGGTATTTCGCATCGGTCCTAGATAAAAAGTACTCGAAGCCAAGGGCTCCCAGTCGACCAGAAATACGTTGTAATCACCAGAATTGATGTACGCTAAAAAAAAAAAAAAACATCATTGATCGAACAACGAATGCTTTTCCCGCTTTGCTTGCATTAGTTCGTATTTATTTTTTTTTTGTCTTCAATATTTATCCATTCGATTACAAACATTAAGAAATATTGAGACGAACCCGTATTTTAATCTTATCACCTGTTTTCATGTCGGTCAAACCCTTGCCAGTCGAACTCGATTTCCATCCATGCGTTATGAATTTCGTTTTCCGGGATGGTGAGAAATCTGAACTTTTCAATGTTTCCGTATCGTTGATGGACAGCGCTGTTCCATTTTCCGGGCCTGATCTGTGGATTTATCGATTATCATGTATTACATGTTTTATTAAATTACATTATCAATAAGCATCTTTTGAAGATAAACGTTTTACGCTTCCCGTAATCGTTGAGAAGAAAAATTCCGGTAGCGTATTTTATTCGTCGATTTGACGATAAACTATTCAAATTGTTTTCAAATTCTTAATACTATATTAAACAAAGTATACAGTGAAATGTTTCGAGAAAAATTTATGTGTTGAAAAAATCCATTGATACAACATTAGTTATCATTGTTATTATAATTATACAAATGAATGACAGCAATACCTAGTAAACAGGAGAAAATGAATCGCTTGATCGTCCAATACACCGCGAGATTCAGGTTCTTGTCCTTTGAGAATGGCAACTTGTGGTTTCTCATTTCCATCTGGCATAAAGATCCAATCCTCGCCATATCCATCATAACGATCTTTCAATGGACTTTGCGTTATCGAATTGACCTCACAAAATTGTATCAAACACATTAGACCAATCAAGTTTAAGAGAGAATTAATAAATTGCATATTTCGATCGATACGTCGTTCAAAAAATCTTCCAAGCAGTTTTAATGAGAAAGCTGTGATTCGAGGTCCAGAAATCTTAATTTATTAACTAATTTGTTGGATCAGGTCTCGTGGATCAACAACGTCCGAGGGGATTACTGAACCTAAATATGCGCTGACAAAACCTTTTTATAAATACTCAAGATATTGAGAGAGAAAAAAATCCATGTTAGTATTTGTCTCTCTTTGTGGCCCAGTTTGTAAGGTTTATCTCGTGTTTTTTATCGTAACATGCGGAAATACTGTCAAGCAGCGGTCGAGTAATATCTCAGCTAGTAATCATTCACCTGACGAATGGACTTGTGCTGCCTAATTAATGATGACCGTCGTACAACCATGTTCAAAAAGTAACAATAATTTCATTTAACTTCATTTTTTACAATTTTTCTGTGTAACAACATTAATGCATTGTTCGTTTTTCAAAATTAATGTCAAAAGAAAAACAAACGGGAATTACCGTGTAACCAAAATTTGCAATATAAGTAAAAATTCGTTGAATCATTATTTCAAAAGTTGAATCTAAATATTTATCTCATTTATCAACTCTTGAGTGATTTCTACAAATTTAATAAAATTCTATAAACACTTGCTTTAGAGTCACTGTTGCCGGAAATAAAATGTAAGTTATAGGTCGAGACAAACCTTATCATTTTAAATAGATATGTAAATTTCTATTTTATATTTCTAATGTTTGTACGTGGACATCATAAAAATTCAAAGTTTGTACTCTTAGTTCAAAAATTTTGCATTTATTTTTGTATGTGACTGTATAAACACGAGCATCTTGAAGTCAGCTTGCACCGGATATATACCTATCACTGCAGTTCTTCGAGTTTTTTTTTTTCGTTGAAGATTGCACTTTAATACTCCAAGCATAATACAACCATTTCCTGACTTCTCGCAACGATTAAGAGAAACTAAAAATAACTTTGTTATAAAAAAAAAATGAAAAATTTAACCGAACATTGTATACGTAAACGTATCAAAATATTTGTATGTATATATATCATAGTTTTTATTAACGAAACACACTTTTTTCTACTGCTCTACGAATCACTTTTGTGTTTGAAAATCATCTGCATACGCTTCAGGTGTGAAATTCCAACGAAGATGTGTCCCAAAGTTGTACATCTTCTAGAATTTTTCCCATTCTTCATTTCTTTTCAGGATTCTTTGGAACTTGCCCGTAAGTTAAAATCATAAATACTGTGGAATATTGGTGATCAAGTCTCGGCATACGCTCTGTAAATTTTTATATATTAAAATTCGCTGTATCAGCTGTAGAAGAAGATCACGAGTATTATATCATCGATTTAACAGAAATTTCCAGAAATCATTTCGATCAGTGCTTCACAAAAATCAGTAGAATAATTGGCCTTATGCGAACACCCGCATTTGGAAGGGATAAAAAAGTCATCGAAAATAAAAATGGTGTGAATTTATCAAAGCATTTGGGTGAAAGTTTCTAATGATTGGAAACATATCCAGACGATCTTCAAAAACCACTCAAACAATTGGGAAAGAAAAAAAAATTGTTCTCTATTATTTATCGTGCCTTATCGGATTTAACAAAATTCTCAAGGATCGCTATCTTTGATATGGCTGCACGAAAGAAGTTAGTAAGTGATTTGCTATTTTACACTGATTTTGTTGTCAATCGATTTTTTGTAAGACTACATTGGTTACGATATTGTACTAAAAAAATGAAGTCTTCACAAAAAGAGTGGTCCCGTTGAGTATTCACGGATAAAATGATTTATAAATTTCATCTTCAAACTGATAATGTAACAACAAACAAACGATAAAAACAAAATTCTCGAATTTAATCTCGAGTTTTGATTATCGATCATTCAACGTGGCAAAAGGCACATTTTGTATGTAGGTAACTTACTGACGGAGCAGTCGCCATATTCACCGACTCCGGAACAGCCGAGCAACGGTACTTCCGGAAATATTTCTTTAAAGATGCTCGCTTCTACGTTAGGTTCACGAAACATTTGTTCGCCACGACCTTCACACGCGAACATAAAGCCCACACTGATTTTTTGCAGTGATACTTTTTGTCGTAATTTTTGAAGTTTTTCCGTAACTGTTTCCTTAGTACGTAAAGCGTAGGGCAAAACCGCGGTCCAGCTTTTTACATGCGGACCTGATATCAATAACACAACCCATCCTAAACGTTCGTTGCACGACCCTTTCTCGCCGTTTTTGTCACATATCGTCAGATCCGGTATTTTGCAGCCTGCAATCGCCCGACGATTACCTCTGAAAACATTAAAATACATAAATCGCAGAAAACAATAACTTTTCAAAATCTATCATCGTATTTTTATACATGAAACTTGATCCAGTAGTGATTTTTGAAAGAGTAAATACCTTGGCACAACGTCTAGTATATCAGCAGCACAACTCAAATCTTCATCTGAGAAAAGCACAAAGCATTTAATTTTGTTTTCGGCATAGGGATACTTTTGGAGTATCCTATAAGGTTCTTCTTTGGGACAGGGAATGGCACAGTCGTCGTGTTCACTCTGTATGTCTGCAAAAATAGCACTTTTCTTTGGGTCTAATTGCGAGGGAGGGTCCCTGGGAGCATACACAGTCTCAATTGTGACTTCTTTGTCATAAGGCAAGAGTAAAAAAACAGCTTTCTTCGACCCTCTCGTTTCCAAATTGTCTTTGACAACTCCAATACTCCCTATTTTTACTAAAGGACATCCTGATGGCAACATTCTGCAGGGACAATCTGTATAGAAGAAAAGGATAAAAACATGAACTGAAAAATGTTAGAAACATATTAAGGATGAATTGTGCATGTTTTTCAGCTAAAAATCCCATTCGATTAAACTTCCAACAAATAGCATTAAGCATGAATGATTACTTAAAAAAGAATACATTTTGTAAATAGCTATATACCATCTTTTTTGATTAATGCAGGGTTTGTCGAAATTATATAATCAGCGAATACAAAACCGAACATTGGTTTCGTTACCATATTATCGATTAATGGTTTTTCTGGGCTTAAGTCCTCCCATGAATTTAACAAGTTGCCCAACATTACCAGGGGACTAGGGACTCTTAGTCTCTTCTCGATACTGGCTACGTCGGACCAGCATCTAAAATTTTTCAGAGGTTAAACTTTTCAGATCCCATCAACATATCAGGTGTGAGAAAAGGGAACATTAATTCGAAATATATGAAAGAAAAAATATTGAAAATTCTGTTATACCTGCAGACTTGAGCAGCATTGCACAGATCTTTGGCATTCAAGGTTTTAAAGACGACTGTCAAAATATCGTAAGGAATTTCGATCTGAGAATTAAGATTTTCATCTTCGAGGCTGGTACCATTTTCAGCACAATCTTCCACCAGGGAATCCTGGTATTTCGAATGTCGTCGAATTTTTTGTTTCGGAGGTGATGTCATTGTTGTTTTTACGATGTTCCAAATTTCTTTGAATAACTTCAAAGAAAATATCCACTTGCTCAGAAGGTCAATACTAATTTAAAGAAAAATGTTCAATATTTCACAAGTTATATACGTTTTTGACACAATAGACGAATATAAATTTATTTGCTGGATTTATCTGCAGCAGTTATGCCGAAACTCATGATTGTTTACATTCGCTCAATGCTGCTATTCTTTTTTTCATGTGTAGTCATCTGTCCTGCTCGGTATACTTTCGATGTATCGTGTTTCAAGAACACGAGTATATGTATTTACTTGTATTTCAAGCCCACTTTTCAACATTAAATTATTGATGGCAGTCGCGTTTATTTTGATGCCTGGTGCCCTCAACTCAAGAAGTGACACGGTAACACCAATAACAGAATCGACATCAACAACGCATTATAGGTTTTCTGCGTAGAATGTTTCGTATACCTATATAGGGTTCACTCTGACTTTCCCTTTCCATAGCATATAACATAAAATAAGAGGATTTCGACCAATCTGGGTATGTATGCTACCTGATTGGTCGAAATTTCTTATGATTTGTGATTATTCAAACATGGGTGCGATATAGATAATTCCGATGTTCGAAAGTGAAAACTTTCCGCATAGCGTTCGGCCGGCCGGAATAAAGAAGTTACAGTCCATTTTTGGTATTTCGAGGATCGTTCGGGGTGACATACCCTCAAAGCTGATCACATACGTTTTTACAAAATAGAACAAACAGATAATCTGACGAATCAAGTAGCCTACTCATATTAGTTTTTTAACGTTATTACAGTTCGCACGTCTTTTATTTTAGAAATACGTTTTGAATACTTGAAAACGGGCAACAGTAAGTTTAATAATCTACCGTCCAGAGTCACGACTCATACAGGTTGAATTCTAAGATAATCTTCACTTTTCCAAGTTATGGAGTTCCTGGATTCGCGATTTTGATCGCGATATTCAGAATTGATCGAAAAATTTGAAACCAATTCCAATGTAATACTGCTCACCACTGAAAACGAGCGAGTGATTTGTAAAATAGAAATGAATTCAATGTGGGGTGAACTTGCTGAAGGAATAATTTTCAAAGTTTTTTCGAAAAAAAAGGGAAAACCACTAAAAAATCTAACTGCGATACCGTACACCGCTAAATGACCCCTCAGTGTTATGGCGATGGATATTATGTAAAGAAAATCAGTGTGTGAATCGGGGAGAGGGGAGGGCTAGGCAAACTCAGTGGCGATTCTTTTTCCGCCATATATAACATTTGGACCAAACAGTGTTTGCTTTTCTGTCAGTAAGTTACGAAGAGGCAAATACTTTGTTTTTTTTTTCTTCAAAAACCTTGGCCACAATCTATAACGAAGGCTTGACACTTGCTCGAAAATGTTGAGGTTATGTTGACCTACTACATTTTCTTATATCCCAGGCACCCAGATAACCATCACGCGGACTATTATGTACAAGATACTATTACGGTACTACCACCGTGATGCGACGAAATAATTCTTACCGCTTTGATTATTCAAATAGTAACCGATGAGAGGTTTCAATCTTTTTTTTGAATTGATTAAATTATAATTAAAACACGTTCAGGTGAGGTTTCTTTTCTGTCCATATGTCATGTAAATACGGAGTCATGACTAAATAAATTATTTATTGCTAGCCCTAGCCATTTATGTCATATGATTAATTTGATACACATTTATTAAATGAATGAATTTGCATTATTCACTCGTCAATAAATTTTTTACATGTATAATTGTACCTATAATTTAACTCTTTTATTAGAATTGGTAGATATAATTTTACTACCGAGTACATTTGCCGAATGATGAAACGAAAATTATTATTCGATGAAATTATTTTTCGATACATTGAAATAATTAAAAAGTTCGAAATAGACTTGTGTGGTATGCGTCTGCTTTGTTTACATTCTACGCGCTCCCGTGAGACCCGCGTGCTTGCTACGGTTGAGCGTGCTGCATAGTGGGGGAAAGTTCGACGTGCCGGCGCGCCGCGAGAGGAGAAGAGGGGAAGCGCAACTGGTGGGGCGGCCGCGTGACAGTAGGGTGAGCGGGAGAGCGTGATAAGGCTAGTCCTAGTCTCAGTATCATACGGGCGCCGGCCGGCGACGCACGGAGAGTGCGGTTTGAGCGTCAGCCGGTCAATTTAACGCTACGCTTAGAGTACAAGTAGACTTCTTTTTTATCTTCAATGAATAAAAATAACTATAATACCCTAGGGCTTTATTTGAAATAAAATAACATAAAAAATAATTAATAATGTTATAGAATCAAATTGAAAGAATAGATTCAATTTTATTTTCACAAATAATACACGACAGTAATTCATAACAGTATTTACATTTTTTTACGTGGTAAAATTCTTAATTTCACTTCACATAATCGCGTTGACAAACAATCAAATAAATTATTAATTCATCCGTACATCGTAAATAGTGTTTCAATTTCGCAAACGAATGGATAGGCCGATAGTTATGTGACAGACAGTCTAGTGACCTTTCTAACACAACTTTGAGATTCGCGCAAACGCTCGCGTGCCCGCGTGCCCGCGTGCATCGTAGCATCGTCTGGGTTCGCCCACCACGCAGCCGAAAGTAAGCAATGCCGTTAATGCGATCCGACTGGCATTCAAGTCGTCATGTGCCTCGGCGGTATTCATAAAGCGCGGTACATACAGGTTTGGCTTTCTAAGCATGAAGCAGTATGTGTGTATATCTGTTTCCAGTATGGCACATACTCGCCTGGTGCCGAACGTTACTTGACGCGGTACTATACCTAGCGACTCATGACAAGTACTTGTTTGTTGTGACGCCGGACAGCTAGCGAGCGGCGCGAGACGAGTACGCATCTATGCACAATGTTTTGCAATATACGGTTTTTGAACTTGCTTTTGCTTAACTATTGAAAAGGCGAGCACGCACGCACGCGTGGCACTAACGTGAGCATGCTCGGGTCTCCACGAAGATGTGTTGGAGCTATCGTTACACTGTCTGTCACTTAGCATTCGTCTACATTCATTCAATCAAAAACTATTCTATATTAATTGTTTTTCCATTCAATTAAAAAAAAATTTTAGCAGGGAAAAGATTGTTTGTCAACGTAGGCATTTCTCGAAAAAGCCTCAAAGCCCGCTCTTAAAAAGTATCTAGTTTTACATTCAAAATTAGCTTTGTGAGTAGACACAAATGTTAGCTGTGAACATTTTCGAAAGTGAAGTTTAAATAGCATCGAGTTGAAGCGTAAGCGTAGCGGATACAGGTCGAATCTCGAGAATAGATACGCGGCGCGGCTCTTGATAGTGCGGATTGTCATGAATTCAAGTGTTAAAAAGCCGATTAAGCCACAAACAAATTTGTGATACGAATTCGATCATTTATGCGGGATTGACATAGATGAATATTGCATGATCGTTATTATTGAATGCAACTACATCATGAACTGGGTCTCTTGACCCGGTGGTCAATAATTGCGTTGACAAACAATCGAATGAATTATTGATTCGTCCGTACATCATAAATACTGTTTCAATGTTGCGAACGAATGGATAGGCCAATACTTATGTGACAGACGTCTAGTGACCCTTCTAACACAACTTTGAGATTCGCGCGAATGCTCGCGCGCCCCGTGCGTACTGTAGCAAGTCTGGGTTCGCCCGTCGCAGCCGAAAGTAAGCAATGCAACGTCCAGGCACAACCTGACCACCTCTGTCGTCGTCGAGGTTGTTGTCCCACCGCGCAACGCGACACAAGTACGCTTGCATCGATGTTTAGCAATATACGGTTCTTGAAACTTGCTTATGCTTAACATTGAAAAAGGCGAGCACGCACGCACGCGTGGCACTATCGTGAGCATGCTCGGGTCTCCACGAAGATGTGTTAGAGCTGTCGTTACACTGTCTGTCACTTAATATTGGTCTGCATTCATTCAATCAAAAACCTTTCTATTTTAATTGTTTTTCCATTCAATCAAAACAATTTTTTAGCAGGGAAAGTTTGTTTGTCAACGTAGGCATTTCTCGACGGTATAAACCGAAAAGTACAAATTAAAAACATCTTGTTTTACATTCAAAATTACTTTTGTTAGTAAACACAAATGTTAGCTGTGAACACTTTTGAAAGTAAAGTTTAAATAGCATCGAGTTGAAGCGTAAGCGTAACGGACACGGGTCGAATCTCGAGAATAAATACGCGGCGCGGTTCTTGATAGTGCGGATTGTCATGAATTCAAGTGTTGATTAATTAATAATTACTAATAATTAAAAACTATTAAAAATTTTGCTAATAATTAAAAACTATAATTAAATTAAATTACGATAAATTCGAGTGTTAATTCGCCAAAGGAACGTGCAAAAATGACGAATACGTGAGATTAATTACATCATTCGTGCGGGATGCATCGATAAATATTGAACAATCGTTATTACGGAATGCAACTTCATGAAATGGAAGGAAACAAGTGAAATATGATGGAGTGAGGATCTCGTGCAATAGATCTCAACTATATGCGATACTCCAGGGGCTTTGCGATCACACGTGATATGGACTGGAGGACGAGTTCGTGAGAGGTGGAACAAGACATCGAACGGTGAGTCAATCAATATTTTCAATAGCATGGAATAGCCAGCATAAAAATTGAAAAAAGAAATGAAGTATACTTTCAGGTATTTTCGATGTTAATATTATCTCTCACACTAGCAAGGCTTATATATATTATCAAGGTTGACAATTTTTTAATGAAAACTACTTCGTACAGTGAATTTGTCCTTGAATTGTCCCTGCGCCGTCGATATTGTAGAGGTTCCGTAGTAGTACTACTACAGCAGTACCATACACCCTGGTACGTGGTTGCTGGGATGTGAAATACCGACCGAGTCGCCAAGAGAGCAAGAGAAACATATTTTAATTAAAAGAATAAGAGCACTTTTTGCTGTGTTGAGAAATAAGGAGAATCGTTCTCTCGTTTTGAAAAAGAATTCCGTGTATTGGAACAATAATCATCCGTGCAGATACTCTCTAAACTCTCTCCAAAAGCTCTAGGCTAGTCACACAGAGTTCTAGTCGTTTACAGTTTACAAATCGATGCTGCACTAACGGTATTGATTCGATTGGTTCCAACCTAGAATATAGATTGTCCATGGAACATTCTAAAACATGTTATTACCGAAAAGCATGTACAAATCGTAACAAAAAAAATGGTAACAATAAAATCTTTGGGAAAACATGAGGGTAGAAATCCTGAAACATGAAAAATACGTGGATATCCATAACAAGAGTTTCCCTATTCGAATAGTCGTGAACAAACCGTTAGCCATTTTTTCGTTTGATTTTGATTCAAGAAATTAGTACTCCTGTACATATTTGGACACAAATTGAAATTTCCAATCGCGTGTGAAGTAAAAAAACTTGGTTATCGAGATGAGGTATTTATTTTGAAATAGAAGACAAACAAAAATGAAGTTCAAATATCAAATATACACATTGTACTCAGTTTTATTCTGTAAAGATTGGTCGATTCTGTACGATAAGTCAAGTAGAGATATTAGCATTTTGAAGACAAATTGAGAAATCTTATTGAAGCGACTATTTACATATATATATATATATATTTTTTAATTCAAATACGGGTGAATACGTTAAATAGGAATTACTGCCTTATCGACAGCGTAGTGGCAATAATAATAATAATAATAATAATAATAGTAGCGTTGTAACTTTCTTAGGTATAATCTCATAAATTACACGAAGATCGGCTCGGTAAACGCCTTGGAAATATAATAACATTCTCTGTTGCGTACATTCATATACGGCGACAATTTGTCTATATCGTTATTGATAACGTACGTATAAAATCCTATACATGGATTAGAAGTACTTTCTTCTTCTTCTTCTCAATCAACATTCACACTTGGGACGGTCGATTATTCCGATTATCAAATGTCTATAAAAATCGTAAAGCCCCAATTAATGATAACGAAATAACAAGAAGATTTCATCGTCTTTTCTCAATTCGTTAGCCTCCTTCCTCGTTTGTTCTATTCTTCTTCGCATTTTTTATTCTGTTTTTTTTTTTTTTTTAATTTTTTAAATTGTTCTATTCAATTCTTTAATATCGTTATTTTAGCATCCTCTGAACACGGCTATCACATAGTACTAGCGACTCATAAAATCACAGTTTACGAATTGAAATACCAGATTATTCATTATCTGACATTTCTTACTTGCACAAGTTTACATACACGTTCAAATAGTTTACTAGATATTTTATTAATCGCTGCTGCGTTTTTATATCAATACGAAATGTGGAACTGTAGCATCTTTAATGTCATATTTATTTGAGGATAATAACGCGGCTCGTGTCATTCAAAAAGGCTAATTATTGAGCTAAAGTTCGTCCTCTAGATTCTGTTACTTACTGTAGTTACGACGAAAACGTATAGAAAAGATTTTTAATTTTTGGCACTATAGTAGTAGTGTTTTTTTCTTTTTCTTTTATTTTCCACATTTAAGCTCCTGCAAAGAGCAGCCTGCTGCTCGAAATGCTCTCTTTTTTCTCCCTTCGGTTTTTCGCTCTCTTCTTTTTCTCTGTTCGCACAGGGTGCGGTAAAATATTTGCTTCTCGCGTTACGCGACGATTCGAGCATAACATGGTCGTACCCACGGAATAAAAGTAATCCATTGTTATCAGGTGTGTTGTTCGTGACATTTCCCTCTGAAGCGCTCTTCCAACATTCCTGGCACCTGTAAAAAATCATTCAGAAACCATTGGATTTACCACAGCTCGTGACAACTCCGTGACTCACTGTTTCATTTCATTTTCTTCTTCGTAACTCTTCATTACTCTCTCCTTCTAGTCTACATTTCTAGTTTCCTTTCATTCTTTTCTAAAAATGTTAATAACATAGGAAAAATTGATATTGCTGTGGGTGTTAATAAACAATAACAAAAAAGTCATTTATATAAATTAACATCAATATAAATAAATAATTATGAACGAAAAATAGAAAACAAACTTACCAACTTAGATAACGGGTTCTTGAAAAAGGCATTCGCTTCGATTCGAAAAGCATGCAGAATGGAACAATGAATCGCACAAAAGCAACGCATGATGATGAATTCGATAAAGGTAGGAAAGAAAACAATACTAACGGTGTATAAATACCGTACGTTAACACAAAAAGGTTTAAAAAACAGAGGTTGTGGATGTGTAGAGAAAGGAGGTTCACTGTGTGCTTTTTAATTTCTTTTTATCATTGAACTACGATACGATTCAGGCCATTCTTTGGGAACCATTAATAAACATGGCGATTTGTACGGGGAAATGTCATGTAATCGTTTTTTTTTATTCGCATAGCAGTCAAAACGTCAGGCAGGATTTTTTTCGAAGATCTATCGATCAAAGCTCTGGTCTCTTGCGGTATACAATGAAGGAAACAATAATCGTAATTTTTTTCTTTCTTTTCGTTCATTTTTTCTTTTCATTTTTTCTTACAATTTGGTTGTTTCTACCTTTGGTTTCGGTCGATGAGTGTCCACTGCGTCAATCGGCAAACGAATTCGTTCAACCTTGCATCCATACGCAACAGGTGTAAGCTTCATCACTACGTGTAAAGGTACTTGCAGATATGGCAGCTCGTCTACAACATTAATCATTTCTTCCTGTGACTAAATTGTTAGATACCCTAGTTTCTAGCTTCTGCACAAAACTTTCATAATAACTATCCATCTGTGACTGTGAAAACAGAAGAATTATATACACTGAAAAGTAAAAAATGAGTAAATAACAAAGCTAATTTAATTTTATACGACGTTTTTGACATCGTTACCGATGAAATGAAAAAGTATGCAAACTTTTAACTGATTTACTTCAAAAATTGAACATAACGCATATGATGAATTGTCGACAGATAGCGATTGATCTTTTTTTTTATCGGTATCGGTTATTATTTTTTTTTAAGTTTCGAGTAACCACACAAAAAAATATATACATCCGTCCATTCGAGTAGTTTCTTAGAAGAAAAATTGACAAACACCTGTTGTATAGATCTCACCTGCACTCTTATCCAGGAAATAAGCGAGAAGGCATCTCAAGACTGCCTGATGTGTTACGACGAGAACGTTCCCCTGTCTCTCGAGTTCCATGATAACAGGCTCAAGGCGAGCCACAAGATCCTCATAACTTTCGCCCCGTGGATAACGATATGAGAATTTGTTCTGGTCCCTAGCGGCAAAATCGGTTGGATATTTATCCGCTATTTGCTCATAAGTCATTTCTTCACAGATGCCCTGTTCAAACATCGAAAAATATGATAAATGTTGCTATCCCATTTTATCGTCAAGTCGAGAACGAAAAAAAATGCGAAACCGATGATAAAATTCGTATTCGTTGTTTCTGTAGTTTATTGTTTTTTTTTTTTTTTATTCACTATTTATGCTAGAAGTCGATAATTTTTATTTAATTTCAAGGAATCAAGTAAAACAAATTTGACGCTTCATTTATTTTAATTTTCTTTAATAATTCCGAGTTTTTGCAAAAAATGGGAGTTCCACTAAAGAGCTTGAATATTATAACGTTTTCTGCAACGTTTTGACGGAGAAATGAGCTACGAAAAAGCAAAATGTATGGGGTATTATCGATATCACTCACAGCATCAATTTCGTTAAGAGCTTTCCACCTTTCCTGTGGCGCATTGACGTCAGTTGCTGTTTGTATGGTCCTCTTCAACCAACTGGTCCATACCCTTAGTCCCTGTATGTCCTGTTCCTTAATATAATCCGCTAATGCCTTTGCGTATGATCTGCCTCTTTCACTTAGATCTGAATCACCGCCGATTTTGCCGTCGAGATTCATTACACTCTCGCCGTGCCTCGTTAGGTATATCGTTCTCGGTACGATATGTATATTCATGAGGTAATAAACAATACGACTTTGAATATGTCCCTCGTGTTTGTGAACTAAAACTTTTTCTCCGGTATTGTAAATCTTCATGAATGACAATTCGCCTTCTTTACTCTCTTCGAGTGGTTGATATTTCTCTTGATAATGCTCGATCCGTAACATAAAGTCAGCCAACACCTCTTCCTTGTTCATATTCGCATAATCCGGACTGCTCACCTTGACCTGTCGAGGGTTTGAGAAAAACAAAATAATATCATCATCGTCTGTAGCAACTCCGGACTATAACACACGAACACACACACACACGCAAACACACATGTCGCAGAAACGAGACAAGTGAGACATTTTATTGATTTTCCACCTGTGTCCCTCTCGGTGGATTTCAAGGGGACGAGAACTTTTTTTATGCGCTACTTTCCACACGATGACACAAAGCCTTCCCCAAACTCTTTTTTTTTCTCTTAATTTTTTACTTTCAGTAGTACATTGTTAGCCAATATTTTTCAATGAAATTTGATGGAAATATAAATTCTTGTAAATAATGAAAAATACCGAAATATTCTCATTAATATGGAAATAAATTATATCCATAGCATCTTAGTTTACATCATTTAAACACAACAAAACTTTTTCTTTTGTTTTTCATTTATTACTGACAAAATTATTGTCATCTTTTAATCGTAGTTGAACAGTGCAACGAAATTTTGGAATCTCCTAAAGAGAAACTATAAATCCTGTTGCATTTCGATGATGCAAACGACAACTATGTACATATTCTTTCGTTTTTTCTTTCCATTTGCATCAGAGTTTTGATTTAACCGACAATGTCAAAGTTTAGAACGTTTGCGAAAGGCTTGTTACAGTCTAAATCAATTTTAGGCTCTTCTTAAGAGAAATGAGGAATTTTATTGCATTTCGACGATGCAAACTTCAACTGTATACATATCCTTTGGATTTTTTTTTCATTTGCAAGCAAATTTTCGGTTTAGCAGGTAATGTCAAAGATTAAAAGGCTTTGAAAACGCTTATTTGTCATTTATTGAGATTGGTGGTTGTCGAAAGAAATATTTGCTTACCTCCATAATATTCTGTTCAACGATTTCGGGATCGTTACAAACAGACTCGACGAAAAACAATTTGAAACCCATTTTCTTCACGACTATTTCGTGAATCATTTGTCTTCGTTCAAAAGTCGAATTGGTTGCGTCAAAAACAGCCACTTCACCATCACCGCTCTCAAGCCACTGACACACATCGTTCAACGCATCCATGGCGCATTGTGTTCTTATTGCCATAGCTTTTATGTTGTCGGGACGAAAAAAATCGTGACATTTGTATGCCGTTGTTGCGTGCCTTCTGTATTCACCGAGATTGAAAACTTTTGTGTTAATACCGATCCAATTGAGATAACGACATAATTTTTTCGATATGTAGGTCTTTCCCCGGGCGGGAAGACCAACCATTGCGATAACATGAGGCTTGTTCACGAAATTTGCTCGTTCCCCTGAAAAATATATGCACACACATTTATATAAATAACAATAAGTATCAAAAATTCACAAAAATCGTTCACGAATTCATCAGGTCTACGATTAAATTCGGTATTTTTTTCTCCATCAAATTCCATACGAAAAAAGTATCGAATTCATGCGTAGAACTGATATTTAAGGGCTTTGAATAAGGCAAAGAGTCGTTGCGGTTTCTTCGTTACGATCGTCACGACGAAAAATATCAATATCAGTAATGTTTTTTTTCTTAAATAACATTTTTTTATACCACTGATAGATGATGACAGAAAAACCAAAAACAACTGCCATTCACATCCCTTTGTTCGAACCGGAATAACTAAAATTGCAAAAAACATTTTAAATGCTTTCCATTTTTTTATTTTTTGACATTTACTTGCTACCGCATTGTATTTTTTTTTTTCATTCTATTTTGAATTTTTTTTCGACTCGTTATCTGGTTCAAAACCCATACAACATTCCGTACGCGTAAATACGTATATAAAAGGTATACATCGCTGCATTTGGATTTGCGTGTGTAGTCTAGCAATTTAGTAACACACTGTTAATGAAAAACACAAGGTTTATTGTAAATATAGTTCGTGCCAGTAAAAATATATTTTCGTTCTTTTATTTTTCCTCACTATTTCTTTTCCTTTTGGATTATTTTTTCATTTTTTTTCACATCTATAATCAACAGTATTAGACTTAAAATATTTTTTGTACGTTTAAAATTAAAAAATTGAAATTAATATACTTTGGACGAAAATCAATTCATTTACTAAATGAGAATAGTATTGAGTCGATTTAGCAAGTTTTTTCAAAGTAGTAAATAAATAAAATGACGTTTGGAAAACTGAATAATGTCGAAAATAAATATGAGTCAACACCGAGTTGAAAAGAAAATGACTCATTTTGAATATTTGCAAAGTTTCTAAACTAATGAGTAACTGCGAATAAATAATTTTTGATGGAATTATTGCGATGATAAGTTCAGGGAAATTAGCATTCATAATCGTGATATTTTTAAGACGATTAGTAAAACAGTGAGACTATCGTCAACACATGACATTCACGTGGCAAAATTGTGAGCAAAAAAAAAATAACAAACCGGTTACATTGCGTCGATGATAAAAACCAATTAACGTGGAAAAAACACTCGAAATCTTCTGCCTGATTATTTGATCTAAATACACGATGAAAAGTTAGTTCGTGGATCGATGAACAATGAATATAAACGAAAAAATATTAAGAACAAAATAAAATAAAAGTATGAATGATAAGAACAACAATTGAGTTAGAAAAATGTTTTTTAAATAGCAACTACTCAACATGTATTTTTTTTTGTTCGATGCAAAAAATCGTTTTGTAATTTAACTCTTTTTTTTTTTTTGGTTTTTGTTTTTCTTGTAAACTCACTCAAAAACTGTAAGACGCTAATGCCATCCATACGAGCAGCTTAGACCAAGAGTGATTCTGAAGGGGCGACAAGTTAGACGAATATCGTTTGTTTTTTTGTTTTTGTTTTCTTTCAAATTTTTTACCTACACGAAGAACGATGGGTGACTGAAATATGTAAATGAATTTAACGCTGGTATAGCCTCTTCAAGGTAGATAAGGAAATTGATAAATCTGCACGACTTATCCCTACTGGATTTAGGAACAAGCAGCTCGAGTTGTGAAACGTCACTCTCGATTTTTTTATACACAAATATTGTTTCATTGTCTTAATTTTATTATCATCTGTGAGTTGAACGAAAAAAAAATTCTGGGAGGTAGGAAAGTTTCAGAGTCGCTTATTCAAGCTGTACTGAAAGCATTTATCGCTTTGCTTAACTGTATAAACAAAAAACATCCACTTGACGATCGTATCTTCATTTTCTTAGTTGAAAAACATTACGAGCTTCATTGATACTCGCTCAACGATTTTATTGTATCTTCATCATGGATAGAGATCAAATGTATAGCAAGATCTTGTTTTATCAATATTGCGACAAATTCATGGTGTCAATAAGAACTTAGATCGATAAGTACTAATTGTCACGTGAACTTGAAACTGTGTAAAGAGATCAAACGATGCTTATAAATTTATTGATGTACAAATGCGACGTGTACGACGAAACATCGAATGATCGATGTGATCTTGAGCCGTCGGAGTTATTACGAAATAGCTATTCGGTGCGATTTCTTAACGGTTTAATAAACGAGTGTTTAAATAAAATGAAGTAAAGATAACTCGAAATAATCAACTATATTTCCGCTTTTTGATCGAATAACCTCCAACGAACAGTGAAACTTTATCGCAAATAAAAACGTTCGTATCCATTGACTCGTGAACATTAAGAACGCATTAATTAGCCGAAAAAAAACGAAACATTAGCATTTTATTGCACTTTACTACATAAAACATTTGAATAAAAAATTATTGGTTCATTTCAATGAATCGAGTCTGCATTCGGGTCGCAAACATCAATCAAGTAATTAAACATTATAAATCATTCAATTGCCAGCTTTATTCTTAGAATGCTTGAAATAATTTGGAACATTCGTGACAATTTGAGAGGCAATTAGTGTCGAACACCTGCCAAGAATAAAATAAATTTCAGTGTGATTTTCCATCAAATTGGAAGAAGAACAAATAAACATTCATGTATATCTACATTCATATATAAAGTGCATGTTTCGTCATAATTGGGAATGTCATTTATTTTCAGCGTTCCAACGTTCAACCAGCTGATAAGATACTACAAGTTGGCGAATGTTTGTTCACCCTCAGAATTTTATCTTTAATAAAAGTCAATGAAGAAGTTCACACGTTGTAACAAATGAAAAATTACGTACCTACTCACACTGTAGAAATTCTGTTCGATAATTTAAGGTAAAAAAAAAATCTGCTTCGCACCAGTCAAATGAGTGTTTAATTATTACGATAGTTGTATGCAAAGTTTAATCAAAAAAATGAACAAATTTTTAGAGGATTTATATTATAGCGTGTCTTATGAAGATGAAAAAAATTATATAAATAATTATAAATTTGCAGAACCATTAACTGATAAATGTGAAATTCTATGACATTATATTTTCGTTGTTATTTTTAATAGTTCAATCCACAATTTTTAAGCGATTTTAATGTACCACCGTTCATTTTGCTCCTCAAGAAATTCTTAACGATTCACCAGATTGATTTTCGTTCATTTTTTTTATTTTGAAATGACAGCATTTTGGTTATGATTTTTTTTTTTTTTTTCACCGAATAAACAATCGGTTGCAATATTGAAACGATGAAGCTCAAAAGCAACCACGTGGTGAATCTGTCAAAATCTCTTGAGGCACAAAATAGAAATGTCGATGAAGATATAACATCGTGGAGTTCTGCATCTATTAATATATCGCTCGAATATTAAAATGCAAATGTAATACAAATCTACCGTCCATTCATTTAATTATTGTTTTAAACTTTGTATTTAACTATTGCAAAAATTAAACACTCATTTGACTTATGTGGAGCAACTATTTTAATTCAAATACTTAGACAAGGATGTATAACACAAATCATCACACAGTGTTATAAAACGTTCAATAGTCTACAATTTATGACATGCGACCATTTATATGTCGTAAAAAAATTATTCTACAATAGCAGTTTTAATAGAGCTCAGGAAGCTTAACGTCAGAAAAAATGAACAAACTGTAAATTTTATTGTATGTACATAAATATCAAACTATTCAACAGTGAAGCATGCGAAGATTATAAATTTGTCATCACTTCCTTCTAAAGTCTGTCGATTTTTTTATTATTTTTTCATTCAATAAATTCAACATATTAGATAACATTGATAAGAATTATCGTATCTATATTTTATTCTTGTACATTCAGATAATGGATGCAAAATTATATAAAAACACCACGTTTTTACACAGTGTAATTAAAATCATCATATTATTTTGAAAAGGTGGTATACAGTTTGTGAAACTAGAAATAATGTACGACTTGATTTGATCAAAATGAATTTATGATCTTTGCATGCTTTTATATATCGATGTTTCATACATAAATTTACCAGTGAATGTACATAATTTATTTTATCCATTCACTTCAACAACTAATATTTTGACATAACAATAAAATATGATTAACTGTTTTGCTTCTTTGAAATAATTATTTTACCGTGAAGTACTAAAAGCTTACAATAGTGTTATGATTTTGCTTTCGGTCTCTATCGTGTCCAGGTAACAATTTCCAAAAAGTCATAGAAAAAATATATCAAAAATAGCTAATGTCTGCATGAAAGGCAACTGAAAGTTATCAGACGTCTAAAAGTTATCTTTTGGTCAACTGTCAACTAATGGACACCTTTTGAACCGACATTACACGTGATGAAGATAACTTTTGAATAACCTTTTGGAAAATACTACCCGAGTCTATTCAGAACATTGTAGACTGAAAAATCTTTATAAGCCTCCGCCCGCAATCTTTCACACTTTGCGTTAGCATACTGGGGATTCGAGGTTTAGTCTAGTTTCATTGCATTTTGGGTGGCTTAAAAGTCTGAGAAAAAATTAAGTTCTCTCGTTGATGTATCTACGTGGGTATTCAATATATTGTCTTACAATTTCAGAAAAAAAGAATGATGTCTTTCTCTTTTCTATTTGACTCGGTATCGGAAGTTTAAATTTCAACTGAGTTTTTAAATCTTTTGTATGCTGTCGAAGGGGTGAATACAAGCAAATTTCTTATTTTTTAGAGTTACACAAATGAATTCATTTACTGTATAAAAGGGTGACCATCATTTTTAAAAGATAATTTCACTCTTTGTTGTCAAAATTCAACATCGGGCGATCAGGGTTTTAGGAACTGAATTTTTTTAATGCTGCTTTCTTGAACCCGTTTGATTCTCAAGCAGTGTTGTAAATTGTATAATAAATACTTATGATACCAGTTTTATCTTGATTTATGTGAATGTCAATTTTCTAACTTAAACTGCCTTAGAGCAGACCTCATTTAAACTGGCTTATTCTGGAATTTATTCAAGGATGGAACTTTTTGAGCTAACTTCTAAACAAGAGAAAACGATTGTGGCGTCATTTTAGGAATATGTCACATTGTCAACCCTATAATTGGAAGTTATTCAATATTATGAATTACAATTAATTGTAGGGACAAATATTGCATAATTTAAAAATATATATATCAATTATGAACCATTGTAACGATATTTGTATTTTGCCAAATTCACTATCGAATTTTTTACGTTTATTTGGTGTGCGAGTTTGTCAAAGCTGTTAAGATTGTATTACAAAACACAAAAAGATCGTGAAATATTTATCCCTCAGTTAGGAACAGCTTAAAAGTCAAAAAATATGTTGAGATTTATTTTGACAAGGTGATTCTGCTACCTGACGTCCAACAGTGATTTTATTTGCTTCGCAAGTAATACACGTAACGTGTGTATAACAATATTAACATCAGAGTGCGCAAAGAGGTTAGAAAAAATGAAGTATCCTCACAAGTATTCAAGTGATCTCATATAAAAAATGAAGCAAAAAAAAAACAGGTTTATGAGCATCTGGCACGTGTTCGGATTCGTGAAACATAAAAATAGTTTTCATTCAAAAGAGGAAAAATCAACGTGGAATTCTGAAGTGTCACGTCCGTTTATAAACGATTGTAAAACCGGATTCTTTTCTTACGTGTGAGAAAAAAAAAATTACCTCTGATTGGAAATGGTTTCGTCTGAATGGTGTCCGAAGTAGGCGGTGTGTAATGCATTTTTTCGTTATTCGGCTCAGTCATTTCACGTTAGATCGAATTTTTGACGATATTTATATGGCTATGTATATGAGCTACATATATATGTTGAACACCTATTTTCTTGCAACGTTATACTTGTCGTCGTCGACGTCGGTTGGCGAGTGTCGAGGGAAGACTAAAGATACGATAGTTATGTTTCCAAGTTCCCACTCTTGTTTGGACGTTATCCACACTTCGTCAGCTACGATAGAATAAATCGTACGAAAACGTGGTGAAAAAGAAAATTATGAATATACGATATAGATAGTTGTCGCGTGCGCGCGCGCGCGAGCGCGCCTGTAATCCACTTCGACAGACGAAGAACACGCAATTTTTTTCTCCGCTACATCTATCTCTCTTCCGCTTTCTCGTGCTGCTACCCGCGACGACTTGACGCCGTTATTTCTTCGGACTATATATTTCGACACGCGAAGACGATAATAACATATAAAAATACACGTATTAAAATCAATCGCATAAAAAAACAAAAATTTTCGGATATCTTGTTTTTTTCAACGTTATCATTTCATCCAGCACTGTGACCACACATAATAATAATATGCGTATGTATGAAGCAGACGAATTTTGTCTTCTTTTTTTAATACAACAAAATTTATGTAGATGTTGAATTATCTGTAATCAAAGAAATGCGGAAAGAACGATACACGCACGGTCCAAAGTTTAGTGCGCGCCTTTCTGCGCTCGACTAAAAATCGTCTGAATCCGTATCTGCTCCGAACCTTGAGAGCAAGTTTAATAGCGAAATAAATAGGCAGGCGGAAGTGGAGGGAACGAGAATAAGAGAGAAAAAACCTTGTGGCGGAAGAAAGAGGGCGGAGGGGAGATCGGTCTGCCAAGGTTTTCCGACCAGTCGAAAGCTTCGAGCTCGGATCACGCGACCACCGCTTACGTCATTGTATTATTCTCTCTCGTTCCAAACACAACCACGCGACATCAAACATTTTTTGACGTTTACGAGACTCAAAAGTCGCATCGTCCAATCACGAAATTTCATCGCGGAAAGTGACCAATCAATATTTTTCTCGAGTGGTCATATTTCAAATGAACGATCAAGCTTCGAGAACATTTTTCCGAGGTACAAGCGGGCTCCAAATGTACGGGGATTATACTTTTTCTTTTTTTATGCATTAGGATATTTTGAGGGACAAAGGCTTTTTTATGTCGATTCAGTCTTCAATGACTTGGGCCTAAAACTTCGTACCACATCGTACATCTTGCACTGCTCTCCGTCGAATTCGAACAAATGTTATTACACGAAAATATTAGATTTACATTACATTGTTTTTGCAATAATAAAAGTGTCAGTATTTGATCTCCGTTTTACAGTTCCATAGCGCGCAAAAGCAATTGTAATGTTAAAAGAGCACAAGCGGAAGATCAGATTCCGATTTTTCGTACTTTATTACAATCGAATTTATTTTGTGTCGTTTTTTTATTATTTATTTCGTGAAGCTTTCAGCTTTCTTGTTTCCGGAAGCTTACAGAATTCAATTTCAATTTCATGTTTAGCTGAACACTAATCGACGTTCTACTCATTTGAAAGACAAACAAAAGTTTGAGAGGGAATAAGCGCCGGCCAATCACATGCTTTTGTCATAAATATGAACCAATCAAGATTTTTCAATGAACCGCTTGAACAGCTGCTCTTGGTTTTACAACACGTGTAGATTTCGTGGATATGGTAATTTCGTTGGATTCCACCCTACCTTTCCGATTTCGGTAGTTGCGCAAGTACAGGTTAGTTCATGCAAAACTCGCATCTTTTATTTTTTGTTCAACCCATTCAACCTTTTAAATTGAACAAGTTTCCTCTTCACTTTCTAATTGTATGAGAATTAGAGTACGTGTGCACTCAAATTATATTACTTCATATTGTAAAATTGACATGCTACAGAAATACGTAAGCAAGAAAGTTAATGACCTCTAAAGATCTAAGCGTATTGCAATTCCATTTTCTAACCTAGAAAGCAAAAAACTTCATTTTTGTTAATCTATTGCGGAGAGCACAAAATTTACGACAAGAATTTACATAAAATATCCTGGTTTTATGAAAAGTGAGGTTAGGATACTTAGCGATTATGCATTGCTCTGACTTATAATATCCCGAAAATCTCCTAACCTAACATCTTCTTTGTTTGTGTAACAATTAAGTTGCTTATGAATATATTGACAGCCTCAGTGTTGTGCATTTTTTGCATTAACACATTTTCTTAGTAATTCCAGTTGGTAATAAAGGAAATTGAAAAATATTGAAACATCGAATACATTTTGTTGTTCGAAGGAGTAAAATGAGAGCGAAAGTCTTGAGATTGTACAAGGATCTGCTGAGATACGGACAGAACCTACAGTTCACAGACAAAAAATATTTCCAATATAGGATAAAAAAGAGTTTTGCTGACAACAAGGATTTGGAAGACAGCAGAACAATAAAATTTCATATTGAGGTGAAAAGAAATAACAAATATTTTATTTATAGAAAAAAGTTGAAACTACAGAAAATCTATTCTTGCAGGTCTCAATAGTGTAGAATTTCATTACCAAGTTTTAAAGTAGAGCGATTTATATTTGTCATTTCATAATGAATTAGTTTCAACACTATTCCCCGGAAAACTGATTATGTTGTTGGTAAACGTTCCAACTTTTTTTTGCCAATAATATATAAAGCCAGAATATTAAAATCTCTTCTATTTTAATAATTGAAATTAATTGGACGAATGCCATATATTTCGGATCTATTTTTGTACATTTGCTTTCATGTTATATTTGCTATCAGCTCTTGAATGATATTCAGAAACTTCTCTTATTTCAATCATTTTTATCATTGTCATTTGTTCTTTGAACTATATCGACTGGTGAAAAATTATAAGTATGGCTTCACCTTCGATAAAATCTATATTAGCACTATTTATAATGATTGCTTTCGAAATTTTGATAAACAAGCATTGCTGCTAATAATTGAATGGACGCTTCGACAATAAAACAATTTTTTCTTGAATTGCAGAAGGGTCGAAAAGTATTGGAGAACGGTAGAGTAGTTTAGGACAAAAAGCCTGACTCAAGGTAAAAAATAAGATGTATTGCAATACTTTACTCATAAAACTATCCGAAATTTTGTCATCAAACTGTAAATTTTTTCAAACGATTGGTCCATGTGTATCAAAAGATAAGACTTTACTGTACAAACAATTGTTAAACAATTGTGTAGTTTTAAATACAATTGTTGTTGCTCAATTGCGTTTTAAAAGCACAAAATCGAAAATTGATCGTTCAAAAGTGCCGCAACTCGATGAGAACGATTTAATTGAGCAATTTGTCAGAGGGGACGGACCAGGTGGACAAGCCGTAGCAAGAACTAATAATGCCGTAGTATTGAAACATAAACCAACGGGTATTGTCGTTAAATGCCACGAGACTCGAAGTTTATGGGATAACAAAAAAAGAGCAAGAGAGATATTGATAACAAAACTGGATAACATGATGAACGGACAAGACTCGGTAGAAAATCAGAAACGAATGCTCCTCGCCAAGAAGTCTGCTTCAATGTCACGAAAAAAAGAAAAAATGGCAGCACTCAAAGCAGCATTCAAGGAACGCGAGGGTATCGAGTGAATATCAAGTTTTACCTCCTCGTCATTTAAATAAAAAATAAAATAATAAATAACGCGAAATTTTATTGTTCACTGTATCTGAAATGAAAGTCCAGTTTTTCTCACCTTATTCCGAAATGAATTGTTAATAGGATTAAATAACGGGATGAGTGGGAGAAGAAAAAATATAAATACCATATATTTATGGAAAATTTGTATTTTTAATAATTCATCTTTTTGTTTTTTTCTCCCCTGTCCATATCGTCAATCTCGTAACAGCGAGAATGAGATGAAGAGAGAACCCGGGGGAACGGAGATTTATATATCGTTTTTTTTTCCTTCCGAAGTCAAATGAGAGTGTAGTTTTGAGGTAATTGATTCCTCGTAGGATTCTTTTCGTCTTTCACCTTTTCTCCGAATACAATCACATATACAATAAAACAGCTTACGCTGTATATAGAACGAAATGATTAATAATCTATCGTAAAGCTGTATGCAGTCTTGCGTACTCTAAGAAATGTAGAATAAATTTAAGGAATATTTGTCGTCTCGACATTCGTTTTTGATGATCGAGTATCGTTCTTGTATATTCATACTTATATATATATATACATATTGATATATAAATATAAACAGAAAATTATCGAAAGACGATACTCGCGGCACCGGACAGCGAGAGAGATGATTTTACATTTCCAATGGATGAGAATGAAATAGAAAGAAGAACGAACAGATATATATATATATATGTAGATATTACAAAAAAAAAAAAAAAACACTTGCATAATTGATTGATATTCGGTCAACCCGGAAACACAAATACAAAACCACATCGCAAATAAATGTACAAATAACGATGTTTATCGGTGATTTCGTCCACCAATCGTCTTCGGAACATCGACGATTGGTCATACACATTATTTTCTTTCCTTAGTACAATAATAATAATAATAATTATTATAGTATTCATACTAAAATCTACATGTCAATGGTGTTAAATATTAAGCTACGTTACACGAATACCATTTTTGTTTGTTTTGTACAAGAATGGGGAAAGCGTTTCGTGCGGAGCGAAACGATTCGATTTTACAAGAGGGTAGTTTTTTTTTTATCGTCACTTTGACAAAATAAAAAAAGAGAATGAGGCTTCGTCGAACAATGGAAATTGATCCTATCGTAGCCATGGAAAAACAGATGGCAGGAAGGTAAACAGAACAAGAAACGATTCAACGATTTCAACTGTTTTTAATCCATCGTCCGAAAGGACCCTTCGATCGTTTGTACCGTTTAGCCGTGGGTTGGACGTTGGATCTCGGTGAGCTGGAGCTTCTCAAGCGTCGATTACTCGCTACCGTTACCGATAAAATACTATGATCCATTTCGACCTGATCCTCGATCTTCATCATCCTAACAACCGGTTGAAATTCTATGCTTGAACGTCGATTTTGCAATTCCGTCGTTGGTAATAACGAGGGACTCACGCGTTCACCTAGAGGACACTCTATGTCGGAATCCAGTGTTTCCGAAGTAACAGCCTCGTTGTTTCGTCTTTTAACACTTCGCAAATTGTCTGTTTTATTCGTCGTTTTAATGCTACCTGTGTAAGTATCATTCTTACAATTTTCATCCTCGTAATCGAGCTCGTTTCTAAGGGTACCACCACGACGTTGACGTTTCCTCGTCCTCATCACTTTCCTCGTCAGCAGTGAGTCCTTTTGGCAGGTTGTAACATCATGATGGTCTATAATATGCTCGGTATCATGACCCTCTGTTGTTACAGCAGTTGTACTATCTTTTGGTGGACGTCTCTTTGATATACCATTCGTCGTATTGTAATTTTTTCGAGATATGATCGTCGAATTGACGTTATTAATATATAAATTATCATTGTTTTCGATTTCTTGCCGAGAATCGATGATTTCGGACGACGTATCGTGTACACGTTGACGTTTACGCGTTGCTATTTTCGACCCAAGTTGCCTCGTTGTAACGGTGTTATTTACATCCGGACGACAATGATTTTCATCGTTTGCTAAAGAAATAGAGTCGTTTACTTTTAACGATGTACTTTTACGTCCTAAAGTTTCCTCGTTGTGCAACAACGAACTGTCCTCACTACCGCTTACGGTTTCGCACTGAAGCGGCGTTAAATTCACGCTGCTTTCTTTGCCCTTTCTCGGATTTTCGTGATCAATTTCCTCGGGGACGGTAATCTCACTGGTAAATGATTTTTCAGTGTGTCTCGTTAAGTTCTCTCGTTTACTAATAGTTTCGCTATTGCTCTCACGCTTCTGCATTCTCGATACGTTATCCTTCACCTCTTCAGCACGTTTATCCGTCGTTGTTTTCGTTGTTGCGTCATCCGTCGTTTCCAATCTCTGCAAAACGTCCTTCGTATCTTCGCTCGTTTGTGATGATATCCTATTCGCCTCGTTCATTTTTTTCGCCAATAATCTTTCTCTCGCCACGTAAGCGTCGATCAACTGTTTGGCTTGCATTTTTTTTCTCATTTTTATTCCCGGCCAGCCTGTACGATTTTTCCGTTTCTTCCTTCTTTTTAGTGGCGACTCGGTGTTGTTGCCCATTTCGCCGCATTCGGAACTCGCGCACGAGGAATTTTCTAGACAATTATAATATTCATGACAGTTGTCAAGTAAATCAAGAAGATCAGCTGGCGGGCCAGGCTGTAACGTTGGGCCCTCGACGTTCCTTTCTTGCGCTTGTTGAAGCAGCACAGCCTCGAAAGAATCCTCTTGGTCGGGTATAGCTTCGGCACTGAGCATCGCGTCTATACTCTTCGCGATCTCTCTTAATTCATGATCAGTATCCGATTTTAATTGTTCCCGAGCCTGTTGCTGCTCTTGCGAGCGTTGTTGCTGCTGTTTATTTGTCTCCGGTTTGGGTGTATCGTACCGATTTGTACTGCTTTCTTCCTCGACAACGCTGAGATTCATAATTGGTTGTTGTTGCTGCTCTCGTTTACGTATTATCGTTGACATTATCGCGAGCGTCGAAGCGTGACAGCGAGGACTTTTTCGCGGTGATCTGCCCATTCCGTTGCGTCCCCTTCCACGATTTTTTCTTCGTGTATCACTCTTCTGACACAATTTGGCTAATCTTTCGTGGAAGTTTTCAATCTCGTAGGGCAGAAGAAATGGTTTACGTTCATCGGCCTCACTGAAATAATGCCAAAATTCGGCTCCCTCATCTTGCCTCTGATACGTTTGATACCATGGTTCCGAACGTGGCACAGCTTCGAAGGAAAATTGCATCTTTTCGATTTCGGGTGATGGCTTGGACGGATAAAGCTTCTCCACTGTTTCCAATTCTCGTGGTCCATTATTTCCGTCTCCCTGTTGCGATTCTTTCAATTGATCTTCAAGGTTTTCGCTTTGTTCCTTCAGACCCATCAGCGGAGTCTGAAATCTTAATCTGCTACCTGGTGTTTCAAATTTGTAATAATCTTCGTTGTCCTTGATCAAAGCTTCGGCCTGCGTTCTTCTTCTCTTTCTCGCTCTTCCTCCGTACATACTATCCTGCGAATCATCCTCGATGATTTCTTGCTTCACCGGCGAACTAGAATTCATCGTTGAACTTGGTAACATACTATCTCCCGTTCCATTAACATTGCCCAAGTCCCAATCGCTGATATCTGTCTCTCTCGGCATGATACTGCTCTGATCAGCGTCACTTACCTCGCTCGTTTCATCGTCCCTTTTTGGCTCGCCAAACATAAACGACTCAGCCTCGTCACTCAACAATGACAATTCCGATCTTCTCACCCGCTTGAAACGCACGACAACGGGCTTTTCACTCGAAGGCTCATCATTCGGCCTCGCAACTTCCGGATCTTCGTTCGTTATCGCTTCTCCCGTCTCCGGCCCGGTCCCTGTCGCAATCGGTGTCCCATCGTTCAATGCTGAAGTCTTTGCTGCACTGTTGTTCGTCGTCGTACTTGCACTCCATGGACCTGTGCTCGATCGTAATTTGTTACCCAAAACCTCGACCTTGTAATAAGCTCGATTATCCTCGATGAGACGTTCCTCCACCGAAAGTCTCGGTCTACCACGAAAACCTCGACCGCTCCTTTTACCAATTCTACTACTCTTCGGTTTTTCTTCTTTCACCTCTTTAGTCACCTTTTGTCCCATTTTATCACTCTTTTCTGCCACACCGTTGCAAACAATTTCAAACTCTCTGCTCCCACTTTCGTTTTTTGTGTTTTCGCGAAACGCTGATTTATGGTTCAACGTCGTTGTTGTTGCACTGTTATCGTTGGAGGTCGAATTACCGGGCAATTGAGAAGCCGGAAAACTTTCTGGCGCTTTAACACGCTCGAAACCGTTAAAACCATTTTTACACTCATCGACAATGTTTTCACTTATTATTGTTCGTACGTCCTCGGCTTTCGGAACACCATTTCGCCCGGCGATTTCTTCGTTGCTTCGCGTTTCCTTTTCTAATCGCGGTATGTTGACTATTCTACTGTTGTCGTTTTCAACATCGCTTCCTACTGTCAAATCATTTCTTTCTAGCTTCGGTAAAACACGCTCTTCCAATGATTCACTTTTTTTATTCGTACTGTGATCCCGCAATTCTTTACTCTGGCACGAGAAATTGTTGTCCCCGGTAAATGAGGATTTCTCCAATTTATCATCGACACTGTCGATTTCTTTGATTTCCTCGATACGCGAACATTTTTTTACTGGATTTTCATCCTCCTCGATCCAAATTGTACCCTTGGCCCGTTTCTTAATCGTAAAACCCTCCAACTTGTCGTAAAACTTGTCATTCTTGTCCGAAACCTCGTGCCACGGACTACCTTTCGAACGCAACAAATGTCCACTTTCCTTCTTCGAACGTGTACGTAAATTGTGGGGCGAACTTAATTTCAAATTGAGATTTCGTCGAGCACCGTTACATTGAACCATCTTTATTTCGTCAACTGCGAAACTTGACAAGTTGGTTTTTGCACTGTTCTTCACCTTGTCGTCGTCAATATCGATGCCGTGAAGGGTCTTATCTCCATCAGGAAATATGTTGCAGTCCTGCCTGTCGTGAAATAACCGTTTATCATTATTTTTTGTTCGTTTTTAATTCCCTCTTCCAGCGGTCGGGGCTTCTTTCAACGTAATTCAAGAATTATCTTTTTTTTTTCCTATCGTTACACTTAAGCTTCCCCCCACCCCTCTTGCAAAAAAATAGCGACCGCTGGAGAACTTCCAAAAGCCTTCTAAACAATAGCTGCTCAATATTTCGTCTACATACCCAACTTCATTCGCTCTGAGAAACGCCTCGACACTAGCTCCTGAATTGATGAGTTTGTCAAGGGACAAAAAGTTATCATCGTTACGAACAAAGGCGAGATGCTTGTCGCTTTGCAAATGCTTCGACAAATCGCGATAATCGATTCGACAAATTTCACAATAACCGGCGACCAGCTGTTCCGTCCTACGACCACGTGTTGCTGTTGCTGCTCGTGGCCTACGAGTCATTTCTTTGCCCTGAAGGATAAACAGACGAAAAAACACAGGCATACTTTACCAAAGTTTCCACTTTGTTCGCAGCAAGCATTTCTGTTCTCATATTTATTACGAAAAGCTTACTAAAATTTTTTTTTCATAATGTTATCTCTGCATAAGGCTTTGGAGAATAATTTCGTGAAACGAAACGGTCGAAATATTGAAACTGAGCCATTTTTTCAATTCAACGAACACCAGTATTTATATATCAATTAAAATTAAAGCTGAGTGTTTCAATGAGTATGGTGACCATTTTAAAACGTACCTTTTGTTTGTTCAAAGATTCAGTATCTTCTTTGCACACTTTCTTTTCTCGTATTCGTGTATCGAAAGGACAAGTGCCTGAATCACCGTCAAAATTTAACTTCGGCCACACCGGCAACTCCAAAAACACTGGTCGAGTATCCCTGAATAATAAAATTCATACATCACAATTATAATATTCATTTTTCCCTGCAAACGAAAACAACAACAGTTGCTACTGCTTTCTTGATTTTACCTTTTGAAGGATTCAAACTTAATGTAAGAATTCTTAAGATGCTTGACTTTGAGACTTTTATCGGTATTTGATTGATCCGCGTTGCGCTTCAAGTTGCCAGTATCCTTGAGCGATTCGTAAATCTTTTCAAGCCAGCCCTGCAGTCTTTTTGTAGCCCAAATAGGTATACCCCAGTTTTGGGCGTTGTTGAGCGGATCTACGGAACACTGTTGCGGCTGTGTCAGAGCACGTTCCAACATTGCATCCGCTCGCGATTTCTGTCGCACATAATTATTCAAACTATTATTTTCCAAATTCAATAATAATATCAACAATAACAAACAGAATTAAACATTGAGAGGGTAAATGTTTCGTCCAAGGAAACAGAAGGTTTTTAAAAAAAATAAAGCTCATCGATACATTTTAATAAAAAAATGGAAACATAATTGAAGAAGTTCATACACTTAAAAAATAGTATGCTCGTAGGAACCTCAATTTTGGAAAAATACTCATTATCTTGGCAGCATTTAGTGGGAAGTTTTCTTGCAAATGTTTTTCTTAGTACTAAAGGTTTTCGTTGATGTAGAAATTCTAAATCTTACCGATCTGTGGGCAGTTTGACTCCTGATGTTTGTTGAATTTGAGAGCGGATATTCACCACCATAAGGTGTGGGAGGCGTTGATATCGGTGTGCGGACCTCTATACTCTTCAGCGAGGGGGGTCCCCCGCTCTCTCCACTGCCATAACCCCATTTTTTTTTATCACAGCTGTTTTGTCCAAACTTGTCTGCTCGATCGCTCGCAACCAGTGTCACACTTTTTACTAGAAACAATTCTATTGCCTGAAAAATCAAATTGAAAATAACAATTTATTGCACCGCTTGCATATAATACTTTTTAAATATATTTTCTAGATCATATATAAAAATTTGGAAAAAACATGTATTGCCTGTATTTCTCAAATAGGTGATAGCTGAGAACTATTTTTATGTAAGAACATATTAATTTTTTGCTGCGAACGATTTCACTCTCAAGGCTTAAGAATATACATTTTGTCTATATTTTTGGTTATGAATGGCTATAAAATCAAATAAATCAGCAGCGATTCAAAAAAATTGGTTTAAAGCAGAACATTTGTACCAGAAAATGACATTACGGCAGCTGTTCATTTTGTTTTTTTACTATTGGCTCAATGCCGCAAATGCATTCTCTATTGTTTGTTGTGACAGCTGTCAATCTGTTGCCAGGTTATATTCATAATTCGAAAAATATATATAACACAGAAAAATTACAATTATTTATAGTAATTCTTAATATTAGATTGCATAACAAATCTATTTTTGTCTAAGTATGAATACTTGCCCATGAATGGACTATGAAATGTCATGTAAATATAGATATAAGCTTTATAGATATTTAAAGAACTGTTCAGTGGATTTAACAGCAATTTTTGTTGATATTTTGACATTTTTAAATGGGTATTGGTTAAAATTTGTATGTTTGATTTTGTATACAATGGCCAGATGGAGATTCAAACCATCTGCTTTGCTACGTTTGTTTAGAGTTGATTTTTACCTCTCAAGGGAGTGAGTTTATTCATTGAAAAAAATCATCGAATTATCGATCTTCTTTGTTTTTTTTTCTTTTTAAAGCAAACTAAGCATTTTTAGAAGACTATACAAATAAAAAGGTAAAACGCGTATTAAAATGTATGCGTGTCATTAAACGTTGCATCGACTGCAACAGTGTGTGCATTCTAAATATACACGCCTACACGAAGGATTCGTGGAACTGCAAACGCGAGAGTATCGGGAGAACGACTCGGAGAAAGAGAGAGAGAGAGAGAGAGAGAGAAAGAAGGAGGGGAGGAGCGCGAGAGAGACCCTGCGGGGCCGTCGAGCCTCAAATAATAACAATGAGCCAAAGATTACCAAGCCACGAAACACTCCGGCGAAGTGGATAGAATCACCGAAAAGTAAAAAAAAAAAAGTGTGTACGATGTAAAACACTATAACTTGCGAAAAAGTATTCGTGAGGAAAAAAAGTCAAATTCCTCACCCAATTTTTAGCATCCTCACAACTAATATTGAGAATTAAAAAACACCTTTTACAGTTTTTCACAAAATATTCAATCCGCACAAAATATTCACACAAACGTCCGGCAACTTTACGTACACTCTAATCCCATATAAAATCAACATTTTTGTTTAACGTTTACGTAACCCCATCGGAATGAAAATCACCATAACGTTCATTCGCAAAACCTCTATATCCTCATAACTTTTTCAATGATTATTAGATTTTTTAGTGTAAAGAAAAAGGGTTTAATTGAGGATCGCGTGAAAGAGGAGGACGCAAGAAAACTCTCGCTCGTCGCGAACTGTCACGCACAAAATGGCCATTCGCCGTTAACAGCTTGGGAGTCGAGCCTGGTGGCGGCGCTTTACGTCCTATATACAATAATTTTTCATTGACATTCACGATTTACAGCCAAACTCTTGTCATACATTTTATTTCGCACAATATTCAATTAAACAATTATTCTCCCCACTCCACTCGATCTCGTGAATGTTTTCAAAAGCCATAGTGACGACAGAGATAATGAATTTCACGATAGTAGTGTACTACTTTGATTGACAGACTCAAGATGGCGTCTTTTCGCTTCCCCACCTTTCCCCCACTTCTCTCAAGCATTCCCCCTCTTTTTTTCTCCGTCTCGCTGTCGTCCACTGTCTTTTACTCTGTCAGCAAGCCCTTCCCGATACATTTACTTCGATTGTTTGTCAACAGAAAATATATTCCTGTGCTTTTGTTTTCCGATTACTCTTTCAAGAGCCTAATTTTGAGGTAATTTCCCACACTTGCTCCAACGTGGATGAACGAATCATTGAAAACGAGGGCGGAGCCCCCCGCAGCGTAGCAACAAGAGAGAGAGAGACAGGGAGAGAGAGCTATGTGCAGAGGCCCAGTGGCTAGTCTCACCGTGCTTACCGCCTGATCTCCCCTCGAATTTGAAGGTTTTTTATCCACGTTAGTACATAACATTCTCATGACTTTGTACTTGTGTTCAACGCTACCAAAACTATTCCTCAGTGCGATCGAAACATATTTACAATACTTTGTATTTATAAATGCTAGAACAACAAAGAAATTTCGTATTTCAAACGTGAATTTGAAAATAAATCGATGCGCTGTTGCGGCGGGTACCCTTCCTACGGCCTATATACATACATGTTGTTATGTATATATGTGTATAGAAGCCGGAGCTCGAATTGGCGGGAAAAGGGAGAAGAGATATGGTAGCTGCCGAAATATGTACGGCCGTGGAACACCTCGTTAACCAATCGATAAGTTTACATTTGGTCCACCGAGGGGAACAAGGCTGTGCAGGGATATTCGGGCGATACACGAATTGTTCTTTTATATCGTTGCCACAAACGTGAAAAAAATTGAGACAAAAATAAACGTAGAATGAAAATTAATGTATTTTTTTTTTATAAACTTACCCCGCCCAAATCCTTGATTTTTTCTTCCAAGCTCGCCAAAAGCCTATGATTCTTGATATCTAGATAAAAAGATTTTTTCTCTAGAGGTTTGCGTCCTCTTTGCAAACGGACATCTGTACATAAAAAAAAAACACGCAAGTTAGTGTACCGTTCTTTTTTCGTTTTTCGACATAATTAAATACCATATACCCGAAAAAATCGGGCGTTTTGCAAATCGTGAGTCGATTTACATCGATAGAAAAAAAAAACTATTAGAATGCTTGGCCCCGATTCACGGATGAAAGTTATTTCGCAATACATACACAATCCGATAGACAAAGAATGAATTGAGTATAGACAGCAAATACTTTTTCTCTTTTACTTCTTTCTTATGAATCTTGCACGAAAAATATTTGACAATTAATAGACCCGCGTATAGCGATGATTAATCGAAAAAAATTGCTACATAAATACTTGCGACGTTTAGAAAATATGACTATACCGAACAGAAACCGATGTCGACGACGCTCGGCCAATATCGAGACTAAAAAACTGAGCACGAGGAGCTCGCTCAAATTTCAAGCAATTTCTCAGTTTTTCAGCAAAAAAAAGTATTATAACGCTGGAAGTATGAAACATTGAAATTTGATTAGGATTCAAAAGGAGAGGGAGAGTTGTGTGGAACAAAAAAAAGGTTAGACTGTATATATACACGGCGCGACGAGTTTTTTTTTAATCGTTTTTTTTTGCATTAAAAACTCGTGGGGCATGAACCGTCATAGAGTGCAGAAGAGAACGTGTTTTTTTCACGTACACGGGCTCATACAATCTCGCAGTTACAATAAACACATTCACGACAGAGAGTAAGAACATAGCAAGTTCTCAACTCTCGGTGAAAGGTTTCCATCTATACCAACGTAGGCTAGTTTACAATGTGCAATATGTCTATTTCGGGAAAAAAATAAAAACATGTAAAAAGAAAAGACTTACGAGAATGGATGTCCGAGTTGTCTCGTGACGGTTGCTTGTGCTGCTGATGCTTGACCTTAGACGGAGATATCATTCCTATGCGATACAACACCGAGTACAACTCAACAACGTTATTTCTAATAATGGTAATAATAATAACAATAATGTATCGTAGTAAAAGTAATCGTCCGTAGACCAAGAGCTTCCCATTCTCATGAGCGTATCACATTGCAAGCTCATTTGTTAATAATTTTGGTTGTACACACTGTCTCGCGCGTTTTTCTCCCCACTACATCATGCGTGAATTCCCGTTAATAAATCCACAAATACACACACACACAATGATTATTATTCAAGATTGGAAGCAAATACTATGAAAAAAATAAAAATAAAAATAAATATATAAACACTTGAATTAGACTCATTCGTTGTAGAGATCGGATCACGGATAATGGATAAACCAAAGAAAAACGACTCGCTTGCAACTGGAGGATCGTTTCTCGTTTTTCTCGCGTAACAAAACCTTCATTCAGCCGTGAACACAGTCGCAGGAGAAAACAGAGATGGAAATCCAACTCTCGGCAGTGTAGGGAATAAAGCAACAACAGAAGTCCCTAATACATCGAAAAATCATAGTTGGAAATCCCCTAGAACGATGTCGCCATCAAAAGTTCTCCAATGTTGCAGCGCTAAGGAAACCTCCGTTCAGGATGCTTGTCGAACTGTCCCACCAAATGCTCTCAGACATTGAGTTTCCAATGTATACTGATGATATAACAGTCAGTCCCGAACGTAATTAGGACTGTACAAGTCTATAATTGAAAAGTTTGCGACTGGATCGGAGACAATATACTCGTCCTCCGAAAATTTTATGGTACGCAAGTCTAGGAATCTTTTTTACCAGCTGCCGCCTAAATTTACCATCCTTATTCGAGCTTGCTTGGACAATGAACCACACTTTAAACCCTTATAAACAAGTAGCGCCATAGGGAGCTTACGTTTTGTTGTGTAGCTACATGGTGGGCCCTGCTCGTAGTTGTTTTTATCGGTACAATAATTGATAATAATTCGTGAAACCTCATATATCATTTTTGGATAAGTCTCATTTGCTTTCATTATCACAATGTTATCAAAATACCTGCCCCAATAAAATGCAGTGATGAGGCGTTTCATTGGAAATGTTAAAAAAATGCGGTTGTGCTGGTTGTGCAAACAACGGTCATTTGACCACGTATTTCGAAAGGACAGATAACCCGAAAGTACTCACGAATGTAAAGGAAGAGAAGAGGGATAGGATCAAACTGTATATTACAACAAAAGTGCTTGCGAAAGAAGAAAAATATTTTTTTTACAAAATTGTGAAAACACAAATAACCGGTGTAGTGGTCGGGTTTCATTGTTTTTCTCCCCTTTATCCTCAATTGCGAAGAGACAATGATAAAAAATAATAAGTGTATAAATATACAATGACATTTCGATGAGTGTCACGAGTGATTTATGGTTGTGAACATAAGTCGCAGTATCCGCGCACGAGTTGCGGCTGTGCGGGCTTAACCTCAAAAAGCGCTCCGCAAAATCGGCGAGAAAAATGGCAAAATAATAAGAAATGGATTTCGGGCGATAAGGGAGTAAGATAGGAAACAATTTTTTCATCGTCTTTCAGGGAGAAAAATTAAAAGCCGCTATTTGTTTTTCATCCCTGACTGACGATTTCTTCGTAAATCTCAGCGGCAACGATTCTGACGGTCTCGAAGGAGATAAAAATTGAAGAAAAAAAAGTTTAAATAAACTTCGAAAATGACGACTAATTTGGTGCAGCAGTTTGTGCAGAGACTAAAGTCCAGAAACGAGGAATTTCGAAACAAAGCGGCAAGGGATTTGTGCCACTATGTGAAGACGGAGTTACGTGAGGCTCCGCAGGAGGAGATAACACTGTTCATGGATGAATTTAATCATCACATTTTCGAGATGGTATCAGGCTCGGATGTAAATGAGAGAAAAGGCGGTATATTAGCTATAGTTTGTTTGATCGGAGCAGACGTAGGTAACATAAATACGCGCACTATAAGATTTGCCAATTACTTGAGAAATTTGTTGCCTTCTAACGACGTAGGTGTTATGGAATTGGCGGCAAAGACGGTAGGAAAGTTGGCGCTGGTTTCGGGTACTTATACAGCTGAGTATGTGGAGTTTGAGGTGAAGAGAGCATTCGAATGGCTCGGCGGAGACAGGCACGAGGGAAAACGTCACGCGGCTGTTCTTGTGTTGCGAGAGCTGGCGGTATCGATGCCGACATATTTTTTTCAGCAGGTAACACCATTTTTTGATCTCATATTCAATGCAGTGCGAGATCCCAAGTCGGTGATACGCGAAGGCGCCGTGGAAGCGTTAAGAGCGGCGCTTGTAGTAACGGCGCAGCGTGAGACAGCTAAGCAAATGCACAAATCTCTGTGGTACAAGCAATGTTACGACGAGATAGTATCCGGCTTTGACGAAATCCACCCTCGCGAAAGAGGTTCCAATCGGGACGACAGAATTCACGGTTCTCTTTTGGTGCTGAATGAATTATTACGCTGCAGTAATATACAGTGGGAAAAGAATTACGAAGCTTTAATGGAGCGTTTGAATTGTTCGACTCAGCATAATGACAATGACATATTGTTGCTGATGCCAAGATTGAAAACGATAATAGTGTCAAAATGGTCGGGTGGTGGCTCGTCGCAGAACGCTTCGAGTCCGCAGCAACACGTTCTTTATCCGGTTCACGAATCGGCGACTTGTCGTTGTCTCATGCAGGAGCGTCTCGACGACGTTTACAACGACGTAATGGCACAGAGAATGTCTCGAAATCCGCACATCCAACACGCATTGATGACGCTCCTACCAAGGCTCGTCGCTTTCAACAAGGAAAAATTCAACAAAGATCATTTCCGAGAAACACTCACCTATCTACTGGTCACATTGAAAGGACGTGAAAAAGACAGATACGCGGCGTTCATGACAATCGGTCTGATAGCTGTTGCGGTCGAAGATTCGATCAAGCCTTATTTACCAAAAATCATGGAAGTTATAAAAAGTTCTTTACCATCAAAGGAAACACCCAACAAGAAGCGCAGCACGCCTCTCGAACCGGCTGTATTTATATGTATAACGTTACTCGGACATGCCGTCAAGCAAACGATAACAAGCGACGTGCGTGACCTTCTCGACCCTATGCTAGCGACTGGATTGAGTCCGATATTGACGACGTCGCTACGAGAATTGGCCCACAGTGTACCATCGTTGAAACCAGATATATCCCAAGGATTATTGCGTATGTTGTCCCAAGTACTGATGCACAAACCTCTGCGACATCCTGGTGCTCCGTGGTCAGCAACGAGTCCAACAACTTGCTTGCCCACCGAAATCGATGTGCCCTCGACGGTGCTCGCTCTTCGTACACTTGGAACTTTCAATTTCGACGGTAATCCATTATTGCAATTTGTTCGACGATGCGCTGATCATTTTCTTACGTCCGAACAGGCCGAGGTGCGTCTCGAAGCGGTACGCACGTGCTCGAGGCTACTCAGACTAGCGTTAAACCAGCCTGGACCAACCGTAACCAACACAGTGTCCGCAGTACTTGGTAAACTTCTCGTTGTTGGTATAACCGACACGGATCCCGACGTCAGAATAAGCGTCCTCGCTTCGCTCGACGATACCTTCGACATGCATCTCGCCCAAGCGGAAAGCCTTTCAGCGCTATTTGTGGCGATGAACGATGAAATGTTTGAAATACGAGAATGGGCCATAAGGACTATCGGACGTTTGAGTACAATGAATCCTGCGTATGTAATGCCCTCGTTGCGAAAAACACTCATACAATTTCTTACGGAATTGGAACATTCGGGGATGGGAAGAAACAAGGAACAAGCTGCTAGAATGTTGGATCATCTGGTGGTGAGCGCACCGCGGCTCATAAGACCTTACATGGAGCCAATATTAAAGGTGTTGGTACCGAAACTCAAAGAGTCCGAGCCTAATCCAGGTGTTGTATTGGCTATACTACGAGCAATTGGTGATCTTGCCGAAGTAAACGGCGCCGAGATGCAACAATGGATGCCCGAATTACTCTCAATCCTTTTGGAAATGTTGGTCGATGCGAGCTCTCCAGAAAAACGTGGAGTCGCACTTTGGGTGCTTGGACAATTAATCGGTAGCACGGGTCACGTTGTAAAGCCCTACATGCAATATCCAACGTTGCTCGAGGTACTTATAAACTTCTTGAAGACAGAACAGCAGCCGATAATACGACGAGAGACCATAAGAGTTCTTGGTCTCTTGGGTGCTCTTGATCCTTACAAACACAAAATGAATCTCGGACAAATTGACTCTCAATTGGACAGTCTAACAGCCATGGCTGATATACGAAGCGACATTGAGACCAACCAGGATTTAACAACGAGCGAAATGCTCGTTAATATGTCTTCCTCGACTTTGGAAGAATATTATCCGGCAATAGCGATCGCTACACTCATGCGAATAATACGCGATCCAACTTTATCTCAACATCATACTATGGTTGTACAAGCTGTTACTTTTATATTTCAGAGCCTTGGGATTAAGTGCGTACCATACATATCTCAAGTGATGCCCAGTTTTCTCAACGTCGTAAGAACTGCGGACTTCAATTTCCGGGAGTATCTCTTTCAACAGTTGGCCATACTTATTGCAATAGTGAAACAACACATAAGAAATTATTTGGACGATACGTTCAATCTGATCAAAGAATTTTGGACGGTAAACAGCCCGTTACAGAGCACGTTGATTCTTCTGGTGGAACATATCGCAGTCGCACTTGGTGCTGAATTCAAAGTATATCTGCCTCAATTGATGCCTCAGATACTCCGGGTTTTAACCCACGACACGAGTAAAGATCGTTCGGTAACGGTAAAGCTGCTTCTGGCGTTACAAAAATTTGGCAATAATTTAGACAATTATCTCCATTTGGTACTACCACCGATCGTCAAATTATTTCATACGTCCGATTGTCCGATCAGCGTAAACACGGTCGCCCTAGAAACCGTCGACCATCTCGCTGATACCCTCGATTTCACGGACTTTGCATCGCGGATTGTTCATCCGTTGGTCAGGACGTTGGATCAGTGTCCGGAGCTTCGAAACACCGCGATGGATACTCTGTGCGCGCTGGTCATACAATTGGGTAAAAAGTATCAAATATTTATACCTCTCGTACAAAAAGTCATGACGAAACATAAAATATCGAATTCACGATACGACGTACTCGTCGACAAAATATTGACGGAAACGACTGTCGCTGATGGCGATGATTATATGCTGGTTCGACATCGTTATTCCCGCAATAAAAATCGCGATTTGTCGTTAACATCCTCCGATACGACCGTCATGAAGAAACTCAAAGTTTCAGCATCGAATTTGCAAAAAGCGTGGACAGCTACGAGACGAGTATCGAAAGACGATTGGCTCGAGTGGTTACGAAGTTTGTCGATCGGTTTGCTCAAAGAATCCCCATCGCCGGCCCTGAGATCGTGTTGGGCTCTGGCTCAAACTTATTCTCAATTACCGCGTGATTTATTCAACGCTGCTTTCGTCTCCTGTTGGACAGAGCTCAACGATACTTATCGCGCAGAGCTCATTCAAACCCTTCAGCAAGCGCTCATAGTTCCGGATTTACCGGAAATTACGCAGACGATATTGAATCTCGCAGAGTTCATGGAACACTGTGACAAAGGGCCATTGCCATTGGATAACAAAATATTGGGCGAGAGAGCGATGCATTGTCGCGCTTATGCGAAAGCGTTGCATTACAAGGAGGACGAGTTCCACAAAAATCGTAACGGTAATGTTTTCGAGTCGCTTATATCGATAAACAATAAATTACAGCAGAAAGAAGGAGCTGAGGGTTTGTTGGAGTACGTAATGAATCAGAGCAACCAACAAGATCTAAAAGTTCAAATACGTTGGTACGAAAAACTTCACAATTGGGACAAAGCGTTGCATCTTTATCAAGAACGTTTGGAAACTGATTTAACAGACGTCGAGGCGACCCTGGGTGAGATGCGTTGTTTAGAGGCACTCGGAGAATGGGGACAATTACACGAGGTTGCAACTAAACAATGGTCCCAACAGACGGATGAGACGAAGCAGAGAATGGCAAGAATGGCAGCAGCAGCTGCTTGGGGTTTGGGTCAATGGGAGAGCATGGAAAAGTACGTATCGCTTATACCAAAAGAGAGTCAGGACGGTGCATTTTATCGAGCTGTATTGGCAATACACGACGAACAATACAACGTAGCCCATCAACTGATCGACAGTGCTCGTGACTTATTGGACACGGAATTGACAGCAATGGCAGGCGAGAGTTATCAACGTGCTTACAACGCTATGGTCGAAGTACAAAAACTCGCTGAACTCGAAGAAGTTATACAATTTAAACTCATACCGGAGCGTAGATCTACCATTAAGGCAATGTGGTGGGAGAGACTACAAGGTGGCCAGAGGATCGTCGAGGATTGGCAAAAAATAATCCAAGTCCATACACTAGTCGTATCGCCCCACGACGATATGTATACTTGGTTGAAATACGCGAGTCTCTGTCGTAAAAATGGCAGCTTAATGCTTTGTCACAAAACTCTAGTTATGTTGCTCGGAGTTGATCCGTCATTGACGCCTGACCAGCCACTCCCAACGACTCACCCTCAAGTTACGTTTGCTTACTGCAAACACATGTGGATGGCGAACAAACGGGAAGAAGCGTACAATCAATTGCGAACTTTCGTACAGAGTTCTCTTCAACCGACAACAGCCTCGCTCATAAATCAGGAAGACGAATCCCAGCAGGAAGTTCGTAAGAGACTTTTGGCACGTTGTTATCTCAAATTGGGCGAATGGCTCGAAGCTTTACAAGGTATAAACGAACACTCGATACCAGCCGTTCTCTCCTATTACGCTGCTGCTACCGAGCACGATCCCACGTGGTACAAAGCTTGGCACGCATTTGCATACATGAATTTCGAGACTGTACTTTTTTATAAGCATCAACAGGGCGATACCGGAAGTAGTAACAACACCAGCAACAATCCATTGGGAGGTAGTATGCCACCGATCGGTACATCGAGCGGAGGAAGTGCTTCTGGTATAATTGACAACAATGGAACGATGGGAAATTCGAATCGTTCGGGACTCTCGAGCTCACAGTATATCTCGCAGTTCACAGTGCCTGCTGTCGATGGATTTTTCCGGTCTATCAATTTGTCTCATGGTAATTCGCTCCAAGACACATTACGGTTACTCACACTATGGTTCGATTATGGACAATGGCCCGAAGTTTACGATGCCATCGTCGAGGGCATTCGAATGATCGAGATCAACACTTGGCTTCAAGTTATTCCACAGCTTATCGCTAGGATTGACACACCCAGAGCACTCGTTGGACGTTGCATACATCATTTGCTTATTGATATTGGAAAAACTCATCCACAAGCGTTGGTCTATCCATTGACAGTCGCTTCGAAAAGTGCCAGCTACGCGAGAAAAACAGCTGCTAATAAAATATTGAAAAATATGTGCGAACACAGTCCTACTCTTGTACAACAAGCGATGATGGCCAGTGACGAACTCATTCGAGTTGCTATACTGTGGCATGAACTTTGGCACGAAGGTCTCGAAGAAGCATCCAGATTGTATTTCGGTGAAAGAAACGTTAAAGGAATGTTCGACACACTCGAACCGTTACACGCGATGCTGGAACGTGGTCCCCAAACTCTCAAAGAAACTTCTTTCAATCAAGCGTACGGAACTGATCTTATGGATGCACAGGAATGGTGCAATCGTTATAAAACTTCTGGCAACGTGCGCGATTTGAATCAAGCTTGGGACTTGTATTATCATGTGTTTCGACGCATCTCTCGACAATTACCACAATTAACCAGCCTCGAATTACAATACGTTAGTCCAAAATTACTTCTTTGCCGAAATCTCGAACTCGCTGTACCTGGAAGCTACAGTCCTGGACAACCGGTCGTTCGGATCGAAAGTATTCACAGCTCCATGCAAGTCATTGCGAGTAAACAGAGACCCAGAAAATTATGCATCAAAGGTTACTTTTCCATAATATTTATTACAGCTTATTTATTTTTATTCCAATGCTGCTCTAGTACAAACTTTTATTCATGCTTGGTTTTCCTTTTTTTTTTCTTTTTTAGGAAGCAACGGAAAAGATTACATGTTTTTGTTAAAAGGACACGAAGATCTCAGGCAGGATGAACGTGTTATGCAACTATTTGGTCTAGTCAATACTTTGTTGTTACACGATCCTGATACATTCCGAAGGAATCTCACTATTCAGGTAACCAAATTAATCATATTTTTTTATAGTTACTACGATTTTGTATTGAAAAATTAACATGAAAAGTTTAACTTCAATTCTGGATCCTACATGCCTCAATTGCTAAATCATTGATACGATTACTTTATTTTGAACAATTACATTTCTTTAATGCTATAAATGATGATAAAATGATTTTAAACTCACTATTTAATTGTCAAATTTTTTCCTCACCAATAGCAAAAGATTAATTTTCAATCAATTACTTATTAAATTAACGAAAATGTAAATCGACACTTTTAACTATTGGTCCGAGAAATAATATTATAATGAAAATAATCTCTATATATTACGGCAAAACCACAGAACCGATTTTGATGAATGTTTTAAGTAAATATTGAAGATAATTATTGATTAAATATATTCTGTATAACATTTCGATACATTCATTCTGACTGAAAAGCCATAAAAAAAGAATTAAACTCATGCGTGGTTTTGAAAAATTTACTAGGGATTCAAAAATGCAGATAAATAAAAAATACACGCGGCAATTAGGGTTTAATAATATCATGTGTACATTTCTATATCCACATAGTGGGCACAGCTTATTATTATGTGAAAACAGTAAAAAAAAAAGAGGCTAAATTTTCGGTGATTTTGATTGATATATATTTTATCGAAATTTTCAGAGATACGCTGTGATTCCATTATCTACTAACAGTGGCCTTATTGGATGGGTGCCTCATTGCGATACTTTACACACGCTTATTAGAGATTATCGTGAGAAAAAGAAAATTCTTCTGAATATTGAGCACAGAATAATGTTGCGGGTAAGAGTCTTAATCGTCGTTTTATTTATCTTTCTCTGTTCCTAGAGTTGATCTAATGATTAAATTTGTACAAATTTGCAGATGGCGCCGGATTATGACCATTTGACGCTAATGCAAAAAGTGGAAGTTTTCGAACACGCGTTGGAACATACACACGGTGACGATTTGGCACGTTTACTCTGGCTAAAATCACCGTCGAGCGAGGCGTGGTTCGATCGTCGTACAAATTACACGAGATCATTGGCCGTAATGTCAATGGTCGGTTATATACTTGGACTGGGTGATCGTCATCCGTCTAACCTGATGCTCGATCGATTGAGCGGAAAAATTCTCCACATCGATTTTGGTGATTGTTTTGAGGTTGCTATGACCAGAGAAAAATTCCCAGAAAAAATACCTTTTAGGCTAACGCGAATGCTGATTAACGCAATGGAGGTAACCGGCATCGAGGGTACTTATCGAAGAACTTGCGAATCCGTAATGTCAGTCTTACATCGTAATAAGGACAGTTTAATGGCGGTGCTCGAGGCTTTTGTTTACGATCCTCTTTTGAATTGGAGACTAATGGATAACGCAGCACCAAAAGGCAAACGATCTGACGCTCAGGGTATGAACGCAAGCAGCAGTCAAGAACCTGGCGATATACTCGACTCGTTGACATCCACATTACCAAAGAAAGGAGTTCCTTGTAGCATAGAAAACGGAGGTAGCGTTTCAAGTTCATATTCTAAACACACACATTTATTTTCAATCTTTCCCTTTTTTTTACGAACTCTAAATTTTTGCAGAGGACAGCAATCAACCGGAAGCGTTGAACAAAAAAGCTCTTACGATTGTCACGCGAGTACGTGACAAACTCACCGGACGAGATTTTCTTCATGAAGAAACAATTAGCGTACAGAGACAAGTTGATCTTCTTATTCAACAAGCTACCAACAACGAGAATCTTTGTCAGTGCTACATCGGATGGTAAGAAATAAAAAACTTGAATAATTTATCTAACCATAATCATGTTTCTTTGAGAAAAAGAGCAACAAAGAGCCGGTCATTTTCTACGTACTTCTATGAGTGTGTGAAGATTCTTACAAATAGAGTTATTATGTTGAGAAATCAAGAGATTTTTCTATAATTATTTCGTTGAATAACAGACATTTTTCTTTGATATTTCAGGTGTCCATTCTGGTGAAGAAGGCAAATACATACTTGGGTAAGATGAAAATAAAGCACAAGCGTTGATTAAAACTGAATATGGAAAACAAATCCGAACAAATTGCTCAAGGAGGTTCGCTCTCGTAATCCTCACGATATTTTTTTTTTCCAAAGAGATGAACAAGTATTCATAACAGATTAAAGGTTATAACTAGTATCATGAATTATCTAGATCTTCACAATACAGCAAAAAAAAAGAGAAAAAGAACAGTTGAGAAGGAATTTGTCATTAGTTTAACTGTTTTTTTTTCGTCATAATGGCATGTAACGACAACTAATGGCGCTTTATCGAAATCGATGTCGATAAGAGTTATATTTTGGAAAAATTCTCAATTGCATTATCAAGCGAAACTGATACTCATAAAACTGTCCAAAAAGAACTGAATATTAAAATTTATTTAATTTCTCAATCATGGTAATAGGACCGAGCCTCCTTATAAAAAGAAATAAGTATAACAAGAAATTTTGCTTCTCGCTGATATTTACGAACGCAAAATGATCGAATGGAAAATTAACGCTAAATAGACGTGAATTACGGCTCATACGCACTTGGTCGAATTAACTTCGTGAAATAAAAAATGTTTACGTTACGAAGAAAAACGTTAAAATGATTGAGGAAATAACGCTTTATATAACTTTGCCTCCGCCGTTAAATCGTCCTTTATTTATTAAACTATTATTATTTTTTCCTCTTTTAATTGTACAATGAAAAACATGACATTGCCATTATCATATCTGCAGATAGTGTATATATTTATTGTTAATTATATCGTTTGTATATAATGTTTTTTTTTGTGGTGATAAGACATACGATGAAAAATGTAAATGAGTCCGTAATTAAATATATATATATATATTATATAAGCATATATATATATATATATATATTTCCATATATTACGAATAAAAAAACATTATACCGGTTACATTTGGCCAAGGGAGTGGTTTTGGTGTTCAAATGAAAAAGTTTTGTTCTACGTGATTGCTAAAAATGCGACGGAAAGAATATCTAATGAATGAAAAAAGAAGAAAAAGAAAAATTTAAATAAAGTTGCTTTCGATATGTTGTCAAGGCTACTGGTTCTTTAATTCATTCATTTGTTGCAAAATTCTGTGTTTCGTTTTAACTTAAATTATCCATAACGTCACTCCTCCCAACAATCTTCGTCAATATTTTGTTTCAATTCGTCACCAGATGTATGTCGCACTTTGTTTTCGTTTGTGAAAATAATGTTTCATTTGTAATATATATATATATGTATACATTTTTTTTTCTCCAAAATTGTACGTAATAATTTCTCGAGGGAACGAATGTAGTCAAAAGTTTTTCATTTATAGACAGTGAGAGTGAGTGTCTGTCGGAAAGACTTGTTATTAATATATTACAACTATAAATAAAGTTTATATATAAATATAATGTGTATATATAGATACATGCATTTTTTTTTATTGTACATATCTTTCATTTTTATTTTATTTTTTTACTCGACGCGTAAAATTTGTACGTATTTATATATTTATAAGTATATACAAAACGACGTAAGATATATGCTGTACATGTTTTTTTTTTCTTTTCGTTTAGTTCATTTATTCATTTTTCTAATGAATAATTAAATACATGTGTGGGTCGTGTTTATATATCGTCGTGGTAAAATCACAATCAGTTGTAGGTAAAAATAATCTAATTTGATAAAATGAATAAAAAGAAAAAAATACTGCAATTCATACTGTTATCTAAATCCAATCGATCGAATTAGAACAGCCGGATAAAGAAAACGTTGGTATAGGCGCAGACCGACAATTTGTAGCGAAGGAAATAGAAAAGAAAAAAAAATTTAGCCTCAACTGCGATCAACTGTCATCCCACCACGACCATATATATGTTTATGTATAAATATGTATGTTTTTAAGGGTATTATTATTATTAACCTATAAATTTTGATCGATTTCGTTATTGATACCAAACGCCATTGGTAATAATTCTCGTACAGAAGTTTGTAAAACTTGTGTGAGATCCGGCGTAACGAGAAAAATGGTCATGTCGCCAAATTCTGCAAGAGCTTGTCTACACATACCGCAAGGCGAAGACGTTACTCCGTTGCATTTATACGCTGCGACTGCAATCCTCTTGAATTTTTTCTTTCCGTCTGCTATCGCACGACATAATGCTGCTCTTTCGGCACACGTGGAAATCGCGTAAGATACGTTCTCGACGTTACAGCCACGTGATATCGTTTCGTCGTCGCAACGTAAAGCTGCACCTACTTTGAATTTGCTATACGGAGCATATGCCAATTCACGAGTTTTAATACTCTCCTGGACCAACTCTTGGTCATCTTTCGCTAAAAAAATAAATATTTCGTCGTGAGACCATCACTATGGCACGAGCCATTATAATTTATTAATTATATGTCACCCATTCGTTTTTTACTTTTGATTATGATTTATTGTGTACCCAATTATTCTTCGGGACACAACTGTCTTGTTTACTCAAGTTGTCGCAGTTGGAACACAGCTCTAATTCTATTTTTCATTTTTTTTGTTTTCATCCACCCTTTAACGTCTTTACATTATTCGATAGTTTTTTTTTTAGATTTTACGAGCAGATAGAAAAAGAACCAGCTTTCGGTAGTTTTTGTACTGTTTATTTGAATTAAAAATAAAATGTTAATTCTTGGAATTTGACGCGTTTGAAAAATATATTTTTGTGTCAATCGTTGGTTTTTAAATATTTTTTTTATTTTCGCATAAATTCTCCTGCTGTGGAGTTTCCCTGGTAATTTTTCACGAGCGTTTTGTTTTTTTCGAAAATTTGGTATAAAAATAGTTGGTTCGATGATCGCAAAAGATTGAGGAAGAGGAAAGTGTATCGAAGCCACTCGACATTTAGTACTTCAGTTACGTTAATTAGAAAATTGACGCAATTACGAAGCACAATTTGTACAGCTTCGTTGTTTTGTGTTCGAACTTGCTCTAATACGTTCATCCGGTCGTACCAGAATTCAATCGAATGATATTCATTCGAATTAAAAATAATATTTTTAAGTCAATAAATAACATTTATTATAAAATATGTTACGAAATATGTCACTGGATCAGTCCTATAGATTAAAGCAGCAAATTTGTATGATTTTCAATTTTTAAAAAATGAACAGAAATTATTGGCTGCTGACATTTGAATTGAGTCAAACGTTTGACACGTGTGTGTGTTTGACGTTTTAAATGTCCCTCGTAATTTTAATTCACGAATGTATATGTAATTCACCAAATGTTGCAAAAACACTAACAATAAAATTATAAGCCGTTAAGATTTTAAAGCAATTGTAAACATTGGTGTGGTTGAAAAATGTCAAACATTGACACGCCGACGATGCGATAAAAAAATATATTCTAACGAATGTTAATCAACTGACGAGAGAGTGGTCTTACCTAGGGTTTCAAAATCAATAATCTTCCAAGCGTTATTCATCCTTGTAAGAAAATAATTCACTGTTTCCCTCACTAGTTTTAAGTCGATGTAGGTATAAATTGTATTACTTCCCAACACTTTTTGTCACGAAGGGTTAATTTCTATGTTTAACCGTGTCTATAACAATTATATACCCGCGATATTGTCAACGAAGTCAATATTTTGTAACGACCTTGTTCACTGAAAAGATGACAAGCGTCACGGATTTTCCCAGCTGCGAATGTATGTGAAAAGGGGTTACGAAGATTGGGAAAAGTTAAGCTTCCGAAAATATATATCGTGGTAGCGACGACGCAGCAGCCCAACTACCAACTGTGTCTACTTTGGTTTACGCTCTTGTCGTTTATATTGTGCACTCCAGATACATGCAGAGACACGCGCGCGCGTCTTCTCAAGTGTATATCTATACATACAGCATGCAACATATACATACATGCTCTAGATGCTCAGCTGCTATCTCATCGAGCTAAAAAGAGAGGGAAGAAATTATGAACTCGTATGACCTTCACTCCGAACATTCACTCTCTCTTGTCCCGTGGAACTAGAAACACTAAACCATACACACTTTCATCCATACCCTCGATCCATTTTTTCTCTAATTTATTTCGTTTGACCGTTGGAGCTCCAAGCCCAAATCTTCACAACATTATTCGCTATATTTATACGTCTATTTTCACCACTTTTTGCACGATCACGTTCATTCTTTGTAAATTTCCGCGAGGCAAACGTACTCTCTTGTTTTTATTTTCAAACTTGGTGACGCACAACATGAAAAAATCGTTGTCGGATATACAGTTGTTCAAATGAGCTTCGGTTTCGGTTTCGCTGACGAATGTCTTCTCCCTCTTTTACTTGCGGTTAGCAGTTTTCCGTTTCTTTGAATCTAATACCAAAAAAGCTTTTGCTCTTCGCTTCGTTCTGTTAAATAATGTACCGGGATCGCTTTGTGTTTGTCGTAAGCAAATCCACCAGACCAGAATAGATAATTACATAGGATTCTTCATTTTTCCGACGAATAAGCCGTGATGTAGCAGTACTTTCGTCGTCATTATACACATTATTCATGACTCGACGCATTGTTTACTTTTGCACGGCATGTCTATCTAAGCTGTTTGAAACTATAAAATCTCAATGATTTTTCGTTCTATGGGAAGCTGTGACGGGTTTTAAAAGATGTGGGTGTTCTGGAATGGGACGATTGTACAGAATAAATTATGGTTGTGGTTGACACACCTTCTAAACGCAAATAAAACCAGACACACTCTTCTCTCTCTCTCTCTCGCTTTCATTGGCTTAATTTCTCTTTTCGGGGACGACAAAGAGGGACAATCGGAATTGGGACAACGAATCAAAGGAGGATGCAGGAACATGACTTTCACGAAATGAGTTAGAAGCTGGAACATTGCGGGTGCGCCGCTTGACTAATACTACTCTTTGTTTTTTTACGCTGTCGCGCGGTGTGCTGCTTCCTCTAAAGCGAAGGTGAAACGATGGTGCTACAAGAGAGTTGCTGCCGATGTCTATGCAGAGAGTCGCCCAACAATCAATACCGTACGAACTGTCCGATCAATAAATGCTCGACACTTTTCACGATTCGTTTATATGTGCAGTTATATTTACCCTCCCTCCTAAAGTTGTACCCAATGTTTTTTTTTCTCGAAGATTAGGTATATATATATACATTTCAAAGCAAAATTGATCGTTTATGACTCATATATAAAAGATATGTACATATTTAAAATGCGGTGAAACAGCGAGCAGTTCCAAAGCGATGGCTTTATTTATATTCTAAAATTTCAAAGAAATAATTTACGTGAAGGGTTTATTTATGCGAATAATAATAAATATAACTCTATTGGCCGTTTCAAGCGGTTCAAATCTCGACAAGAAGCGCATTGACGTTTAAATTTTCCCACCATAGGCATTTAAATGTAGATGGCGCTGGAGCTGGAGCTCTTCGCAAGGGGCAAAATATTTTATTTAGTACTTCAATATAACCGTATACAATTTGGTTTAAATTTACCGCATGGACATCCACGTGTGGAATAGAATTTAAGTTGTTTTTATAATAAAAATGGAAAAAAATTCAACACTTCGCTCTCGACTCTGCGGTGTTCCGTGCAACTTGGCTTCTTCTAAAATTTCTTTCTCCCCACTCTTCAATATAATAAGAGGACAACGGTGATAATAAGACCCAAGTTGAACGTTCTTGATTTAAATTACAAGTTCTATGGTGGTTGCTCAGCTGTTTCCAAGAGAAGCATATCTGACGCGATTTTCCGTCTTTTTCTATTCGTTGGGTAAAAATCTAGACAGGCCAATTTTCAGCGTATTTTTACGTTTGGCAGGCTCGGAAAGTACATTGTATGTACAGTACACGTACGTGTTCGTGCCCGTACACACGCAACGTGCGCACGCAGAGAGCGAGAGAGAGAGAGCGTCGTCGCATCGCAAAGGAGACAAGGGGGAGACCACACAGAGAGCAGGGACAGGGGGCTCGTGCTGTTTGCGCCACGAGCAACGAACAAGCAGCACGGAGTTGTGTGTTGTGTTGAACCAGTGCGCGTCGCGAGGGTCGCGAGTTCCGTGACTCGAACGTAGATAAAGTGCTCGTATCACGTCTAAACTCAAACAGATGTGGAGTGACTGTCCAAAAATTTCTGACATATCGCAGCGAGCGCAACTCTCGTTTACACATAATTTTATAACATTTTCTAGAGACATAATAAAACTTGATACAAGCGAGAATTGACAGATCCACGTGGTTATTGGGGGAGTTTTTATTTTTTCTCCGTTTGTTGTTTGTTGTTTGTGAGTGATTTTGAAACTGGGTGCGAAAAGTTCAGGATTATCATCGCCATGAGCGAATTGAGCCAAGAGGAAGTAAGTTTTGTGTCGTGATTGATGAAAAAAAAAACCTTTCCTTTTACAGACAAAGCCCCTTGAGGGTTTCTCGCGCTCTCTTCAACCTACTCTGCCCGTTTCTTAACGAATGCGCTCCGATCACATACATTGACTTTGTTTCTGGGTCTCTGCACCCAAGTAATTTAGACAGTTTGCTGCCAACTGGGGCTTCCTCAGAATTTTCTTTTCTTCTACACGAGCCAACGAGGCCTTAAACATGATTAATTCAAATACATATTCGAATTCTCGTATGAATGCTAGACAGTTTGTCGCGTCTGCAGCCTTGTTAAAATTTTTGAACGATACAACACGATCACTTTTTTATTCTACTCCCGACTCCCGATAAACCTCGTGATATAAGTTTCAATCAGAAGTAGCATTTACTTTTTTTGTGCTTTTCCTAATAACATGTTTCTCGTGTTATTGCTTGGAAAAATCTTCTGCCTCGCAATAAAGTTAAAGCTTTATTAGATTTCCCAGAAAAATGTACCAATTTGATTATTTATTATCTCAGTATATGCATTATTTTGCATCTGTATTTATACTCAAAAATATCTACATACAGTTTCTATTTTTCCAAATCAATGATTACAAACTTTGATAAATAAGTAGAAAGCCAAAAAAGTTCTGCAATGTGCATGCTGTGTACAAATGATCTTAGTAAACATTCTTTCCTACCCTCACTTCTTTATCCCACATTACTTCAGCCAAATTCATTAAATTATTCATGGTATTTTTATTGATCATTCAGACATTGCATATTGCCAATAAGTTCTTTGTTCATAAGAATATTTATCTCCGAATGAATAAAGAGTTAAAATTTATTTTCAAATACATCTGAGTTTTTCTTCAGATATCTGTTAATATATCTGCAAATTTGTTATGAACGTATTTTTCTCCATAAAAGAAAATACTCTTGCAATATTTACTATAATTTTAATGGAAATAAAAAATTGACAGTTATTATAACGTCAAATCTAGGAATCAAATAATTGATTTCCTGTTGTTCTACAAAAGTTATGATATGAATATAAGACAAACAAAATTTTTGACGTTTTAAAAGTGAAGGTCTCTCTTTGTCTCAATAATCCTTTGTTTTCTCGTATTCTGCTTGTAATGAAAACATACTTTATAAATAGATGAGGAGGCGGAGATTAGCTCGTCTGGCTGGTTTGGAAACGGGTAATTTGCCGACGAGTTCCAATGGTAGCGCTGGAACCGCTCCAGTTTCGCCGAGTACTCCAGGCCCTTCCAAACCTTCCCAATCGCAGCTACAACTTGGATCTACAATAACCTCGACTATGGAACAAATAGCACAACCCGAAGCAGCTATGGACGTTGAGGAAAACAGCGACAAACAGTGCAATACTTTTGGAGTTGACGTAGATTCAGGAATTGAAAATATGGAAGTTGAAGAATCAGATAGAAAAGATCCTGCTCCAAGATCAAGAGTGAGCTCGAAAAATAATCTATTTCCAAACTTATTTATAAATGTTCTGGCAGCTAAGAGTATTTTTCAAAAAATATAATAAATAATAGCAATACTATAAATTTGATATTCATTGGAGTGAATATCCATATGAGTTAGAAAAAATGCATTGTCGTATTAATTGCGACAATGCAATGTTGTGAAAAATGTTTTCGCAGTCCTTTAAAATCAACATTTTTTGCTGAATCGAATAATTTTGTTTATGTTTGAAGTAAAACGTTGTTATAAGAAGCCAATAGTACTCATAAATTATTTCTTAGTGAAATTCACTAGCTCGCTTGATTTATTATTGAAATTTGTTTACAGACGACAAGTTCCAGTACCGAGATTACTGTTGAACAGATACACACGGTGATATCACGGGTGCTTTGTGTTGCGTGGAAAGAAACGAATGAGGGAGGAATATTTTTGCCACAAACATCGACAACGGTCGAGGCACACAAGATTGAAGATTTTATGGATATAGCAAGTCAAGCATTGATGGAAGTAATGTACATGTTTGCACGTGGTGAAGATCCTATGAGAGAAATCGTGGTTAGTACGCCCTCGGATCGAGAGGACAGTCCAAATAGTCAAGCCAGTCCATTATTGAGTCCAATAGCGACTTTGCCATCGTACCCAGTGTCAACGCTGCCATTGCCATCAGGCAGTAAACTTGCACAACCAAAAAGTTTTCTCTACTTGTTGGATTGTTACACGAGAGTCGCGGTCGAAGAAAGAAATCATCCTAAGGTTGGTTATCATTAATTTTCCTTGGTTATGAAAAATATTGAAAGCTTGTCCAAAAAAAACAATGTTTTATTTGACGAAATTAAAAAAAAATAAATTCATTCATAATTTATTGACGTAAGATTTTTATCCTAAATTCGCATTTCAAAACGTTGATAGGTCAAAAAGTTTCCAATATTTTCCAACAACTTTACGTACTTCCGAGTAAGAAATATTCGCTGAATCTGCTCAACCCTGAACACAATGAAAGCCTTGAAAATTTGCTCCAATTTAGTCTTTTGTCTTATATTTATACATTTCTCCTCTTTTAAACTGGCAACATGGAGAAAAGTAATACAATTTTTCAAACTGGAGGCCTCACTTTTGTATCCAATGAACAAAGAAGCTTTCTTGTATAGAGAAACATACAAATACGTATATATATAGATATATACATATCAAGTGGTCAATGACTCTGTGATGTACAAATAACCAAAAAAGATAGAACGTTTGTACGATACGATTAGTTGGCTACTGATCGTGCTTGTTTCTATATTTGATTCGTTCTCGTTTTTTATTTCAACAGCGTTCGAGCGTGCCACCGCTATCGGACGTATTAGCTGGTCTTCGAGCTCAATGCGTTCAATACGCAAGCCTCGTTCTACAAGGACTCGTCGGACTGTGCCAAACATCAGTATCGACAAACTATTCGACGCCACTTCTCTATCCCGTTTTAACGCAAACTTTACCACGTGGTTTTTTGCACGAGCTGGTTGCTCGAACTCACTCAAATCCGCATACTTTCAACAAAATATTCACGCCACTTTTACAGGGCCTCTATCTCTCAATGCAACAGGCAGGTTTGGTCGGTAATACTCACAGACGACCAATTGAGGCCCTCGAGGAACTGATTGAAATACGATGCGGAACTAGCGGGAATATTCGTCCGATTTGTCGTTTGATAACGCATCAAATACAGTTTTTACCGGACGTGATGACAACCGCGGTCGGACGTGAACTTGCGAGAACATCGTTTCTTGGGCCATTCCTCTCCGTCTCGGTATTTGCCGAAGATTCCCCAAAAGTAGCTGAGAAATTTTTCAGTGGAAATCCATCGAGCGACAAATCAATAAATCTGACGTTGCAACAAGAATTAGAGAGTACCAGAACATCGTTGCACAAAATGTTACACGCTATTCTGGCAAATAGCACATGCCGGGAAGCGACATTAGCGTATTTGGCTGCGCTTTTGCGTCACAACGAAAAACGCGCTCAGATACAAACAGAAGAATTTGCCCTCGCAGGCGACGGTTTTATGCTCAATCTTTTATCCGTACTACAAATGCTCTCTGTTAAAATAAAACTGGACACGGTTGATCCCTTATATCCGTTTTACCCTTCGAGCTTCGTGGAAATAAAGAACGACACTCGATTGAAATTGTCTTCTCAAGAGGTTATCGAGTGGTTGGTGGAACTGGAAAAAACACACAAGTGGACCGAAGCCAAATTTCCAACGCAATGCTGGTTCTTAACTTTGCACTGTCATCACGTTGCTCTTTTACCCGCTTTACAAAAATACCAGAGAAAATTACGAGCTCTCAGAGATTTACAAAAAATGCTTGACGAACTCCAAGCAACCGAACCACAATGGAAAGACGCACCGTTTGCCGGACATAACAAAGAATTAATAAAACGCTGGAAACAACAACTCAAACGTCTTGGAAAATCGAAATCTTGTGCTGATGCAGGTCTCATTGACCCTGTGTTGCTACGCCGGTCTTTACATTTTTACACCTCAGTCGCTGAAGTATTGCTTGGTTTACTCACGCAAACTCTTCCGGGCGTACCTTTACCGGCGCTTCCATTGCCACAGGAAATACCTCACAAATTCACTGCTCTGCCAGAGTGGTACGTCGAGGACATTGCTGAGTTCCTATTATTCACTCTTCAGTAAGCTCAACTTATTTCACATCTCTATTCGAATCCTCAACTTCTATAACTCACTTACTGCTCTCATTTAAATTCCCTCCTATAGATTTAGTCCTGGTGTCGTGGCCAATAACATGGACAACTCGCTCATTACTTGGCTCCTCGTTGTCATATGCACACCACATTGCATAAGGAATCCATATCTCATTGCCAAGATTATTGAGGTTCTATTTGTCATTAATCCCAGTGTCCAGGTATGTGTATAAAAAAAAATACAAGTGTCGTAATCTGTCAGATTTCTTAGGTCATGGAAAAAAATTTGTTTTTCTTGTAAATACAGTAAAAGGGAAGCAGATAAATTTGGATCTTAAAGAATCTGTAAATTGTATTCTCGAATTACGTGTCTCTCCTCTACCTTTTACAAAACGTTATTTCAATTAGAGTGAAAAGTTGTCAGAATATCATTAGTGGCAATGAAAGACTGAATAATAAAATATATATGATAATTTCTGGTAATTGTAATAAAATGCTTATGTGTTTGAGTCACAGGGACGGACTGAAATTTTACACGATCAAGTGATGTCACATCCAATATCAAAAACTTATCTGGCTTCCTATCTCATGAAATTCTACACGGACGTGGAAACGACAGGATCAAGTTCCGAATTTTACGACAAATTTTCAATTCGTTACCACATAAGTTTGATTTTAAAATCAATGTGGGACAGTCCGGTACATCGTGCTTCGATAGTTAACGAGAGCAATAACGGAAAACAATTCGTTAAGTTTATAAACATGCTGATGAATGATACGACTTTTTTGCTCGATGAGAGCCTTGAGTCGTTGAAACGTATACACGAGGTGCAAGAACTAATGTCCGAAGTGAGCCAGTGGACGGCGCTATCTCAAGAACAACAACAATCGCGCTCGAGACAATTGACCGCGGATGAACGACAAGCCAGGTCTTATTTAACACTGGCTAAAGAAACCGTATCAATGTTTCATTATTTAACAGTTGATATCACCGAGCCATTCTTAAGACCCGAACTTGTTGGCCGTTTGAGCGCAATGCTCAATTTTAATTTACAACAATTGTGCGGTCCGAAGTGCAAAAATTTGAAAGTTCGAAAACCTCAGAAGTACGGCTGGGAACCGAGGACATTGCTTAGTCAATTGGTCGATATTTATTTACATCTTGACTGTGATAGTTTCGCTGCTGCACTAGCCAGTGATGAAGTGAGTATTTCAATTGGTTCGAGATTCGTTTTTTTTTGTCAAATTCGTCGGAGGATAGTTTTGCTTCGGTGGCTAATAAAGTAGCTCAAACCGATTATCAGAAATTTACTTTTCTTAATATATCGGGAACGTTTTTTTTCTCTTGCATAATCTGCAGTTATGCATCACAATCGAGTTCAAAACTTTTTTCACAAAGTCAATAAAATTCAAAGAAATTTTTTTTAACAACCGTTGCGTTCATCTTGTAGCGTTCGTTCGGCAAGGAATTGTTTACCGACGCGGCTAACAGACTTGGACGATCGGCGATAAAAACTACAACGGAAATTGAGAGATTCATGGCACTTGCCGAGAAAGCAGCGGTTATTGCGAGAGATAATCGAGCGCGGGACGAGGATTACGGAGATGCTCCGGAGGAATTCCGAGATCCTTTAATGGATACACTCATGGAAGATCCTGTCAAACTACCGTCCGGCATTATCATGGACAAAGCAGTTATAATAAGACATTTACTCAACAGCTCGACTGATCCATTCAGTCGACAACCGCTCAGCGAAGATATGCTCACACCAGGTTAGTTGGAATAACAAACATTAAGACGATCTATCAGTCAATTAAATTCAACTTTAAACTTCCCTCCTACACGAAGGTTGAGTTTTCGGTAAAAATAAAAATGATCCATTGTTCGCTTTTCATCAGAGAAGAAGGTGCAACTTTTGTTTTTCTCGAAATGGTAATCGTCTTTGAGAAAAACGTGAACATAATTTTTAGCCATTGCTTTCTCATTTACTGATTAATTGATATATTGCCTTTTTTCAATGAATTATTTTTTTCTCGATCTCAACCATTCGCTACACGTGTTATAAACGAAACGCTGTTCTTTCTCAGCGCTTGTCATTAATGAACGAAAAATAACGAATCATCTACAATGTTTTACAGAGCCGGACTTGAAAGAAAGAATATCGGCGTGGAAACAACTAAAGAAAAAAACTGGAAGCATATAAAGTGGTGCTATCAAGTTATATTTCACCGAAAACTAAATCAACAAACGAATAATAATTGAAAAAGAAAAACAGAGTCGAAACTAAACGTAATATTATTCGTTTGCGAACTGCTCATTGGACGGTGTACTTCGCTCGTTTGCTGATTTTCATTATTCTCTCGTCCGGGAATTTTCATTGAAAACAGACCGATACATACACAGACCCAGATCTACTTGCATACGCAAAAAAAAAAGTGCAATGATTTCGCAAATGTGCGACTGTTGCCCTCAAAAAATTTACAGTTTTTATACAAATATGGAAAGAATGGGGAAAAACCACACAAATGAGAAAATGTTGAAAGCCAGACTGCAGCTATGGAACTGCCAATTATTCATTGAAATGAGAAAATATGTTAGAAATATGTCTGTAAATAACTGTCCGATGAACGTCTCCGTCGGTATCCGAAAATTCAAAGCGTTACTCTTAAAATTACACTTTCTTCGTTAAAAATTATTCCCTCGCATACTTTATATCCATGATTCATTGAAATAATCACCACTCATGATAAGAAAATCAACGCTAAATGGATACGGCATTTCGTTAATTCGTTTATTACGATATGAAAAACATTTTTTTTTTCCCATATAATGGTATTTGATAAACGGAACGAAAATAATAGTACGTATTTTGTGATTGATACAATTTTTTCATTTTGATACTTGTATCCCAGGAAGAACAATTGTAAAAATCGATTGACTCTGTTTTTTCTGGCATAAAAATTTCTCAATTTGTTTTTTTTTTTTATGCCCGTCGATAACGGCATCGATACAAGTAAACGAAGGTGATTCCGTTGACAAAAATACGTATCGTTCGTAGAATTTTCATTTCGGAAGAAACGCAGATGAATCTTTTGCAGGCATTCAAGGTTCAAGCATTACGTAATCGCGATTTCAAGTCCTGACCCCCTTAATAACATTTATAAACGCACGTGGCTTTGTTGATAAAGAAAGCGAGAGACGTCCGTTGCTGCGAGAGTGTAATACGCGTATAAAAATCATATGTATATATTTAAGAGAAAATTAACTTTGGTGCAAGAGAGAATGATAAAACGAAAATTCAAGCGATATAGGAATTTCAAGGTTGTACGAAACTATCAGCCTTTATCATTTTTTTTTTTTTTTAACCGATTCAACTCTGTATTCCGTGTTGTACTTTCCCCGTTTAAATTCGACCATTTAAAACGTCTATTGCACTGTGAAACAAAGAGAAGCAAAACGAAATATTAATTTTCATTCACACAATGACAATGCTTCTGATTCCTTGGTATTGTTAACGCTCCCATTTGATAGCCAAGATTCGATGAAAATTGTACATATATTCGTACGTTATAATTTCAACACTCGGTTGGTGGAGTCCATTTGAAAGAATATTTAATTTATCAAATTATTATAGGCCAAAATTTTACGTCACAAAATCTTTCAAAGATTCATATTCCATTGAAAACAGAGACACTAGAAGATCTTGGCAAGACATCTGAATGCCCAACGTTGTATGACAAATTCAATATCCCGTTTCTTGCTCTGAACGAATGTCTTATAACGCAAAAAAAAAAAATTTTCGCTCTGTTACATCTTATACTATTTAGATGAGAATAAAATGACAAATAAATTATCTGCCGGGAAACTCAGAATACAGGACAATTTCGAAATTGTTAAGAATAACTCGATAATGCTTTCTGAAAAGTACAATCAAACATAGTGAGCACTGTTCATTGGAACATAAACCGTTATCGAGTTTTTCGTAAGTAAGACATTTTTGTCACATTTTGCATACGATACCATTGTACTATAAAATGTCTAATCGATCGTCCATAGCCTCACAAGTCCCGCTGTGCCGGTAACACATCTGTACAGATTTTTTCAGAATAATATCTGCCCAGCTCATAAGCCCGAAGTCTCATAAGAGTCAGAGCAAATAGGAAAAAATGAGGTTTTAACCTTTACGAGGTGAAAAATGATGTAAAACCAATGAAACTGTGGAATTATTACATGTTATCGAAATAATTGTTCGATTAATATTACAAACATCACCGTTGTTCACAGAGAGATAAGACCAAACGTTTTTTTTGTCTATTCATTGCTAAAAAGAAGTTCGTACAAGTAAGATCCAAATGAAACTCTTGTCATCATACAATAATTACGATATTATGAAAAAAGAAGTCCTTGATCGATTCGACCTTTTATCAAAGGGGTTTTCATTATACTCGTTACAAAAAAAACGTCATACACATGTCTGATATTCCGAGCGAAATTTAAAAAATCGACATTCGCCATTCCAATTTTTACACATTGTGATAAAAGTCAATGGACCGTCGGCAAAAGATATGCAATATCCGTCAGGCGAGAGATTGTTTCGCATCACAAATAATAATAATAATAATAATAATAATACCGTTAATGATAACAGAAAATGGTGTTCCATCAATAGAGATTCAAAATTACAAATTTTGCTAAATTAATTTGTGATTTTTCAATTTCTTTAGCAATGCCTAAATAATAATAGTCCTAATAACAATTAATGTTAACGACGATAACGATAAGAACCACTAATACAGATCTCTAGTGCTTTAAGGTGGCGATAGTAATTTGATGCAAAACAATATTGATTTTAGTCCTGTGCGGGTTTATAGGCCTCTCTATAATTTCTCGAATGAAAAAGAGAAACAAAAAAATAAAACACCAAGAACTTGCACCCATTTCCCTTACAATATGATTGATTGAAAAAAAAAAAAAAATTAAAATTCCTGTGGTTTCGCGTTTTCGCTGAAAAATTCGCTAGAAACTCCGTATTAAGATCAGTAATATGTAAATAATATTATTGAAAGAATTGGACGTGAAAAGTAATAGGAAATTGAAAAACCTGAATGAGATACAATATATTGGGTCATTGAGCCTGAGATAGGGTCTCAAATTTTTGTTTTCGATTATAAATAACAGCATTAAAACGATGATATACTCATCGAACGAGAAATTAAAAAATAAAACTATATCGAACACACGATTATGTAACAGCGAGCCTGAAATCGAAATTTCCATACCAAATGTACATAGATTACTGAAAAAACAAGATAAAGCCGTTTTTTTTCTATTATTTTTCTTCTTTACAAAACAACAACAACAAAAATTATGTTATAAAAGTTTGTGAATGTCTTTTACACAATATATTATTCTACCTATTGTAACACAAAACTGTGAACTGAATAATCGTGATATCCGTTCGCTTGTAATGAGGCTGCATCAGATCTCATCTGTACATATTATAAATTTTAGCATAAGTTCTCAAAGAAGATACGAAAATTACCTGAGCACATGAAAGAAAAAAAAATTCATTGGAAATCTTGTGGGAAGAAAAAAAAATCGATAGTACATATATTGAACAGGAAAAAAATGGAATCATTGGTATGGGAATAACATAGAAGTTTAAGGAAGGATTATTCACAGAAAACCTAATGTTAGATATAGGAAATAAGAATATTATATTTAAAAATCTTGTAGTGGGACATGTCATTTTCATTTTGAGAAAAATAAACAATTAAAAATTGTGCAACCTGTATAATAACACGTGATAAGGACTAAACTTGCAAATATCGTTTCGAACTACATCCCGTTCACAAACGATTTTTTTTTCTTCGTTCATTATTTTTATTTTATTATAATATATAAAAATTTTGAAAAAATACATATACCCAGCAAACAAAATGGACATACAGTATCAGAACGACGTAAGCGTTTCGAACAGTGTGTCTGGTACAAAAGCTACCAGTTACGTGCGTATGGTAAGCGTACGACACTTGCATAGCATATTGATACGCGGTATTAACAAAGTACCGCTGCTGGATAGTGATAACACTCGGGCCTACCAGTACGGTATGTTCTCGCGGAGTATGTACGGTGGACTGTACAGTATAACCTAAGTAAATTTAGGGCCATCCTGATTATGATAGTACACCGTATTCATACAGTTTTATTATAGTATGTCTCTGCGACGGATAACATGTTTGGTCTTTGGCTTGGTTAATACGTTGTCCTGCCGTGGTACTAGTACGGTACCTCTACAATATCGACAGCGCGTGGTTCGATCCGGCATTCCGACTACTCCCGAGTTAGCCCCATCAAGTCAAATAAATTGATTTTTAAGAGTATAAATGATTGGTGATCGTACAATGGTTCGTGCTAGTGCAATTGGATCGTTCAGTAATGAACCGTTTTTCAAAAAATGAATTATGAAATGTAGCCCCTGTCTTAGCCTTCAATCAAATGAATCGAGTTTTATTTTACGAATTTCTTGGGGATAATTTAATTAATAATAATTTCTAATTTAATTAATTAGAGCTGCATTCGTTTTGCAGAATGTCTATTCAACGAAGAGAACAACTCACAATAATTGATTTGCTCAAGCTTCATTCGATGAATATGAAATTCGACGATATCATATTTCGATCGACTTTAGGTGGATCCTAAAGAAATATCATCTACGAATTTACTGTATGAAATAGTTTTTATTGAAAAATTGTCAACCTTCCTAATATATATAAGCCTTTGCTAGTATATGAGAAATAATATTAACATCGAAAATACCTGAAAGTATACTTCATTTTTTTTCAATTTTTATGCTGGCTATTCCATGCTATTGAAAATATTGATTGACTCACCGTTCGATGTCTTCTTCCACCTGTCACGAACTCGTCCTCCAGTCCATCACATGTGATCGCAAAGCCCCTGGAGTATCGCTTATAGTTGAGATCTATTGCACGAGATCCTCACTCCATCATATTTCACTTGTTCCCTTCAATTTCATGAAATTGCATTCCGTAATAACGATTGTTCAATATTTATCAATGCATCCCGCACGAATGATGTAATTAATCTCACGTATTCGTCATTTTTGCACGCTCCTTTGGCAAATTAACACTCGATTTTATCATAATTTAATTTTATTATAGTTTTTAATTATTAGCCAAATTTCTAATAGTTTTTAATTATTAGTAATTATTTATTAATTAACACTTGAATTCATGACAATCCGCACTATCAAGAACCGCGCCGCGTATTTATTCTCGAGATTCGACCCGTATCCGTTACGCTTACGCTTCAACTCAATGCTATTTAAACTTTACTTTCGCAAGTGTTCACAAAAGTAATTTTGAATGTAAAACTAGATGCTCTTTAATTTGTACTTCTCGGTTTATAATGTCGAGAAATGCCTACGTTGACAAACAAACTTTACCCCGCTAAAAAATGTTTGAAATTGAATGGAAAAACAATTAAAATAGAATAGTTTTTGATTGAATGAATGTAGACGAATGCTAAGTGACAGACAGTGTAACGACAGCTCTAACACATCTTCGTGGAGACCCGAGCATGCTCACGATAGTGCCACGCGTGCGTGCGTGCTCGCCTTTTTCAATGTTAAGCATAAGCAAGTTTCAAGAACCGTATATTGCTAAACATTGATGCAAGCGTACTTGTGTCGCGTTGCGCGGTGGGACAACAACCTCGACGACGACAGAGGTGGTCAGGTTGTGCCTGGACGTTGCATTGCTTACTTTCGGCTGCGACGGGCGAACCCAGACTTGCTACAGTACGCACGGGGCGCGCGAGCATTCGCGCGAATCTCAAAGTTGTGTTAGGAGGGTCACTAGACTGTCTGTCACATAACTATCGGCCTATCCATTCGTTTGCGAAATTGAAATACTATTTACGATGTACGGACGAATCAATAATTCATTCGATTGTTTGTCAACGCGACTATTTATTGAATCGTATTTCTTCGTAAATAAAATTTTTAATTTGACAACTTGGAAAAAAAATGTAATCACTATTACGAATTATTTGTTTGTATTATTTATGAAAATAAAAATGTTATTCCTTTTCTTCTATTTTATTAAATAAAATTATTAATTGTTTACTAGTATTGTTTCATTTTTATTAGATTAAAAAAAAATTCAATCACAGAAAAGATCCTAGGGTTGTATAGTTATTTTTATTCGTTGAGGATTAAGAAGAATTCTACTTGTACTATAAGATATGAAGCGTAGCGTTAAATTCACCGACCGACGCTCAGACCGCACTCTCCGTATATCGCCGGCCGGTGCCCGATTCGTACTGATAGCATTATCACGCTCTCTCGCTCACCCGACCGTCCCGCGCCCGCCCCACCAGTTGCGTTTCCCCACTTCACCCCTTGCGACGCGCCGGCACGGCAAACGTTCCCCCACTATGCAGTACGCGCACCCGTAGCACGCACTCACGGGAGCGCGCAGAATGTAAACAAACGAAACGCATACCACACAAGATAACTTCGAAAGTATTTAATTGATTGCAATATACCGAAAAATAATTTCATCAATTAATAATTCTCGTTTCATCATTTCGCAAATATACTCGATGGTAATATTGTATTTAATAAGTTGATGAGAGTTAAATAAACATATAATATAACAATTTACTTTCTCAAAACACCGCGAATTGACACGACGTTAACAGAAAAGAAGCTTCACATATTTAAGTTATGATCAATTCAAAAAAAAAGTCCATTCAATCTTGTACTACGCTGGATAGTTATCTGGGGTACCTGGGTTTGGTTTCGTTCGATTGGTAAATAATTTCGCGCATACCGACTGAGTTGCGGATTACATCGAACATCAATCAGAAAAGTTGCCCCGCCAGTATGCGGTCGGTGTGTTTCTTTGATTCTCCTCTCATGAAGGTTATTTACGTTAGCAGGTTTTTTAAAATAATTTTGTAATAACACAGGATACTAAAAATGTTAAGACAAACTTTGAAAAAAACATTTGGATATGATGATTTCAAAAGCGACATTCAGTCGAAAGCTACAGCTGCTATTTACAAGGGTAAGTCAAATCATTAACCTTTCCCGTGATTTTTCAATAGTTTTTTTGTGCATAAAACAATTTTTCGTACTCCACTTGAAGAATGAAATTCTCCGACCTTCAATAAAATAAAACCGATTACTTGAAATATAAAAAATAAACAACGATTTATTTCGTATATTAGATGGTTTAGAATATTTCTTATAAACCACATGTTTGTTTATTGACGTCCCTAGACTTGCAGAACATGTGGTTTTAACTGTGAATTATTGCAAGTCCAATTTGCAGGTGATCGAGATGTCTATGTGTGTATGCCAACGGGGGGTGGAAAATCGCTTTGCTTCCAATTACCTGCTATTATGAAAGAAAATGCAGTAGCTATAGTGATTTCTCCTTTGTTGGCTCTCGTTAAGGTATGCAAATTACAAAAATGAAGAATTTGTGCATTTATATCCTTTGGAAAACTTTTTTTCAACATTTAACAATGAAATTGATTATCTTTTTACACAGAATCAAGTAGATTTCCTTGTGAGCAAACGCATCAAAGCATGTGCGCTCAACTCAAAGACTTCTGCAGCTGATAGAAATTCTATTATTGCGGATATATCTTCTAAAAAGCCATCAACCAAGTTACTGTATGTTACACCTGAGATGTGTACTCAAGAATATTTTCTGGTAATCATTCATACATCTAAACATTTATTCCAACAACCTTAGAAAATAATCTCACAGTAGCAATGAATAACTGTAAATTTTCAGTAACAACAATCAATATGTGACAACTCCTATACTTTATAAGGATTCGGAAATATATTAATTGCTTCAAAAACGTATCGAATGTTCACAGGCACATTCAAAACATTACAAAAAAATATCTTTTCCATTAATTCCCATTTAAAACGGGAATAACATAAAACATTTGGTGGATCAAAGAAATCTCTGTACTTTGCAGATTAAAGTTGTAGAAATAAAAAGAGTTGATTGTTATTTAACTGTTCAAACAATTTTTTCTTGTTAGCTGTTTGGTTTTATACTGTTAATTGTTAGGGGTCAATAAATGATTTGTTGTCGTTTATTGATATAATTGATAAGAAATTGTTCATGAGCCACTTTTTCTGTTTACACTTGTCAATAGAATATTCATTTTTTTCAGGGAATTCTGACAAGGTTGAACAAAATGAAAGCTATATCGTACTTGATAATAGACGAGGCACATTGTCTGAGTCAATGGGGTCACGATTTTCGTCCAAGCTACAGAAAGCTTGGATCCTTCAGACAAATATTACCGGGAGTTCCTGTCGTAGCTCTCACGGCGACCGCTGCAAAAGAGGTACAATTTGTACACACGAGTAAATGCAATTAATTACCTTGAAAAATCTACAATGATTTATGCGCGATTTTGTTACAGGTGGTCGAGGACATTTTTCAAAGTCTCAAGATGAATAAACCGCTTGTATTTTCTGTTCCTGTCTTTCGGCAAAATCTTTATTACGACGTATGGTTTTTAGAACCATTGCCAAAACCGTTTGATCATCTAAAGAACTTCATTGTTGAAGCTCTTGGACCGAAGGACGAAACGGTTGGTGCGGTAAGTTTTTCATGCGTCGTAAACAACTACATAGAAATAACAAATGATTTATCGTCGAAACGTCGTGTCGATTTTATGTAAGCTTGCTTTTCAAGACTTTTACGTTAGTGATTTATTGACTGTTGGGGTATTTTCTTACAAACTCAATATTATCACATCCAACATTTGAGTTTAATTCAATATTTTTTATTTCTTATGAACGAGAAAAAGATACTCGTTTATATGATAAATTTAATTCTACATGAACAATTCATCATGAGACGTGTTAGCGGCTTGACGCCAAGTATAAAAAAGATTTATAATGAAATCCCAAAACAAAATTAAGACAAAATTATATTTCTTGAGCACTGTTGCACTCTTATGTATGTCAATGTGAAGCTTTTTTTCCAATATTCACGTCATTTTAATAGTACATGTACAACATAATTCAACAAAATAGGGGTTTCAATGTCACAGAAAGATGTAATGAGCATGAAATAAATCTTAGAAAACTTGCTTTCAAGTCGCTCAGTATCATTTGGAACGATCTAAGACATAAATTTCGATTGTGATTTTGAGGACGATTCTTATGCTTTGACAAGCATTTAGAGTATATAAAAACGGGGCTGTGCTTTAGATACTAATCCCTATTTTATTTGAGCGACCGAGTAGGCATTTGAAGTGATGATTCAATAAAAAAAAGGCTTAATCGTAATATTTTTTGTTCTATTTATCAATGAATGTTCATCATGACTTGGTGTAATATTTTGCAGGATAAACGGAGTTGCGGTATAATATATTGCCGTAAAAAAGAGGCTACGGAAGTAATAGCGCAACGTTTGACCGACCTCGGAATCCCGACCCTAGCATACCACGGTGGTACGGACACAAAGTGTTTCTTTGCTCGCACGCACGCACGTACCAGTTGTGAACTTTATATTAACGTTTTCGACCGTTAAACGTTTTGTAACGCCTAGGTCTTAACAGTCGTGATCGTACCAACGCTCAAGATAGGTGGACCTCTGGCGAGGTGCCAGTAATTGCCGCAACTTGCAGCTTTGGAATGGGGGTGGACAAAGGATCGGTTAGGTTGGCGACCAATGTGGAACACACGCACAAGCAAATACATACGAACATAATTACATATAAATATAAGAAACTAGAATGAGACGATGGTAAATGTCGTTATTTTGTTCTCTTATGTATTTATTACACACGATTCTTTTTTTTCTTCAGATTCGTCGTGCATTGGACTGTGCCTCAAAGCGTAGCGGCTTACTATCAAGAATCCGGAAGAGCCGGTCGTGATGGAAAGCCAGCGTTTTGTCGAATTTATTTCAGCAACGAAGAACTTCGTGCCATTTCATTTCTAACGAAAGAAATTGGACCTGGACAAACACCTGATCTCGTTAAAGCCAAGTTTACAAGCTTTCAAAAAATGGTTTCTTATTGCCTCGAAGCAAAGTAAGAAATGACACGTAATCCGCTTTTCGAGCTTCACTGATTTAGAAACAATGAACCGCGCGCGAGACAATGGCATCACTTTTACCTTTTTTTTCTACAGTTTATTTCTTTTATTCAAGATGCAGACACGCCGAGTTCTCAAAATACTTTGGTGACCGTCCACCCGCGTGCAATAATCGTTGCGATTCTTGCGAGGACAAAGATGCCGTCAGATCTAGAATATCAGCGTTTGAGATGTCCCAGTCAAATCAACAGAGAACTGCTAGGTCGAATCTTGATGGTATAGCCTTGCCGAAATACGATAAATTGTAAGTTTAAAGACCGTCATTTGTCACTGTAAATCGTTCGATTCGTTTCACACTCACGTACTCGATTCGTTATATCGACGACCAAATTAACTTTTCATTCTCAGATTTACTTGTTTAAACCAAATCAATTCAGTTAACTTGAAAAATTTTCATACTTAACGGTCAAGTATGCAATTTCCAATTATTTGCGTACGCGTTTTTTAATTATTTATTAGCACTACTTCGTAGCGCCCCATAAAAGATGCTGAAATTCTTGAATTCAAGGTTTGATCATTTGTGTTTGTTGCATTGTTGAAAGAAATGAAAAAATATATATGAATATTTTTAATATTTGCTCATCGATTAGAAAAGCAATATTTTGCGTAAATTTCAAATGAGTTCGGTTTGGCTTGTGTAGAAAATTCATTTTCTGAGATTCTAAGAGCGATGTAATCAGCTCTCTGAGAAATACTCAAATTTTCTACCGTTTTTCAAAGAATATATTTATAAGTTAACTTTTTGCGATTATTTTGGACAGCGATGGCGAAGAAGGCGATGACGACGATAGTGAGGGTCGGGACAGATTAAAAGCGCAAGAAAAACGGGAGGCCATGGAACTTATACAGCAGCAATTTGCTCTTCGGCGAGGCGGTGGTAATACACTTGAAAATATAAAAAAACAAAACAGCCAAGCTGCCAAAAAAGCTCAAGTATTTGCTGCCGAAAGTACAGACACGAAAGTACGAGGGTTGACCGTACAGGTAAATGATTATTTATTTATTCAAATAATTTTCATTTATTCGGCATCGCTTAAACGTTCGATTTTGAAAATCTTAAAACTTGTTAGGTACGAGAACACTGTTTTACTCAATTGACTGAAGCTCTTTCACAAAATTATGAAAAATGCGGTGACACCCTGAGCCACGATAGCGAACAATTTCAAGTTCGAAACGTATCTCGTGAATTGGAATATGAAATTCTGTGTCGTACTAAACTTGCCAATAAGTACAAGCTCGATATATTCAACGTTGTAAGTACAAATTTTCATGCTCGACTTTGCGAAATAGAAAAAATAAAAATAAAAATAATAGTTTTAATACGCTCTCATTCAATAGATCACCGCTATTCGAAAATCTACACAAAACGAGACGGTATATAGTTACTTCGAGGAATACGATACTAAGAGCCACGTAACATCTGTTTCGTCTGACGTCAAGAAGAAGAAACAAGAAGTTTTCAATGGTTTTGTAAAGAGTTCAGAGCTTCTTTTGAATCGAGTTGGAAATATTGCCAAAAAGAATGACTCTTCAAGTCCGAAAGATTCTGCGTTTAGTCACAAGCTAAACAGTGGTTTCAGAACAGCTACGGAAATAAATAATGACAGATGTATGAATAACGGGTTAAACAAAAGTGTGAAAAAATTGCCGGACATGAAAAAAGCTAATTCGATTTTGAGCTATTTCACAAAAAACGTGACGAGTCAAAAAAAGATTGAGCCCATAGGACAGTTGTCTAACGAGCATGAAGATAACGAAGAGGAACATTCGGCAAGCAATTCTGGTACGATGATGGACAAGAGCCAGAATAAAATTGATGTGAATGACCGACTGGGAATCGACGCTGAAGCCTCTTCGCAATCGCATATTGCGACATTAGATTCATTCGGACTTATCGATCCCGAGCCTTCAAAGTCTGAGTCAAGCGTGGCTGTTTTACGGCCTAAAATCGAAAGTAATGTTGAAACGGGGCTCGCGTATTCTCGTGTAACGTGTAATTGGTCGAACGTTCATTCATCGACGAATCGAGTAGAACCCGAAGAACGGAAGAAAAGTCCTGAAAAATCATGGGGAAAAAGAAAACTGATCGAAATTACGGAAACGGAAGTCAAACATTCACGTGCAACAGATTACAAAAGACTTCGAATCTCTGTCGATCCCAAGGAATCGTTGGCAAAGCCCGAAAGCCTCGAGCGGACTTCGAGGTCTCTAAAGAAAACAAATCAAACCAACGACATTCAAGACAAAGCTCACACTTCTGCAAATTCTGAAACGAAGACAAAACCAAAAACTACTGATTTAAAACATTTGCACCCACACCGTACCACCAGACGATCAAATGAATCTGCAACAGACAAGGACCATCGGGTTGCCGGTGAATCGAACAAAAAGTATGTACCGCGTGTACCAACCGAGAAAACAGTGCGTTTTGAGACAGCGAGAATACTCAAAGCGTATCTTATGAAACATTATCCCTCGGAACTTATGCCAGACCGAGATACTTTTACAAAAACCTGCAAGGAGATGCATCGAACAATAATGAGCAAAAAAATCATAGGTATGGGCAAATGATCATTTTACAATTATTTTTGTTCTGTTATACAGACTAGAAAATGTGATTTATATTTCTCCACAGATAAACCCGGTATTTCAAAATACGTCGAAGAATATTTCCTTGAGCATTGAAGTTATACGAACGAGCAGCATCACCGAATGACTTTCGTTGAAGAAAAATCGAAAACTAGTCACATAAAGTGCCTCAGAATATCACAGTGCTACATTCCTTTTAATTGTTTCGCCAGGTAGACGTCCTTATTGTTTCGTATTTATTTACTTTTTTCATTTCCTACATATTTCGAATTAATTTATTTATAAAATACGCCATACGAAATAACGGGTTGAAGATTTTTCTACATTAAAAAGATCAAACAAAAAAAATAACAATGTTGTTTCGTTTCCATACCAAAAATTATGCAGCATTGGAGGCTACAATATTTAGTTAAATAAGATCGGAAGTTAAAACACAGACGAGATACGTTTAAATGGTGAATAAGAAGGAAAAATGGAGTAGCGCTCGTGCATAATCCTGCGGAAAGAATTCGAGCACCAGGAGAGAATTTGTACCTAATGTTAGACGAGTACGGTCGTATCTGATGCCAGACAATAATTGAATATTGCAGCAGTTGACACCTATAGCAACGAATGAAGAACGGAGAATGAATTAGAATAAAACGTGTTTTTCGCACGATGAGTACCGAAGTAGTGAATTTTCCGCATAAATACACATATAGCGTGTGCGCACTCAAGACAGTACGAAAATACATCTTTGTGTCACGAATTTTCGTTTGTTCAAAAGAGATGTATAACCGAATCGCGCGTGTACGTCTCTCCGTGTGACATAAATATACACAGATTGTATACACACACGGATGTGCAGGCATAAGATGTTTCACGCCAAATGGGCCTCGCTTTTTCACTCTCATCAATTCTCGATTTTCTTTTCCAAGTATTTTCCACGTGATCTTAAAATAATAATCAATGCCAACATTCTGTTTTTCTTTTCTCTATCGTTTCAAACATATTTGTTTTTTTTTAACTATTTTTTTTGTCTCCAATAAAATAAGTTCAATATTTTTTAATCAAATTCATGCAGTTCAAGAGCAACAAGTTTAATAAACACCTTGAAACTATGCAAATAAAAACGAAAAAATTGTGAGTGACCACTAGCTTTCATGTCTGAATTCTCATAATATCGATATAAGTTTTTTTTTTTTTCATTTAGGTAAGAAAGAAGCAGCACAGTTATTGGTTAAAATCGACCTCTATTGAAATTAGATTTGAGCGAAACAACAGTGGCATGAGTCGAGGTCTCAAAGCTCCAAATAATTGGCAAATATTGGCAATTCATGTACTGTTGCATATAACATCCTTAAAGCAATGGAGGGAGAAGTCCGCATCTTCCGTACAAAACACGGCAGTCACAAACGACACCTCCGTGTCTTTTTCTCTCTCTCTCTCTCTCTCTCTCTCTGTCTCTTCTCACCGATATTCTAAAGTTAGATCACCCCTGAAACGCTTCTTCATCTTCAGTATACATCCGAGATTCATCCGCGAACCACTTTCACTTCTATTCCGTTTCCTACTAAGAAACTTCCTTCCTCGAGACTTCATTATATCCCTTAACATACACGGCGAGTGTGTAAACGCTCTATTGATTAAGTAAATTTGTTATTCCGTCTATACATCGCGTTGTCAAGGATAATAAATTATTGTTAATCGTTTACATAGACATATAGTTTTTTTTTAAATTTCTCCAGTGTCAAAGTTTATAACTTAGCTACAAAAAAATGGCATACAGTTGGGACAATCGTGTTAGTTTTATAGTGAAGTTTCTCTACGGTTAGTACTTACGATTTATTTATTCAGAGTGTCATTTTCTTTTTTATTTCTTCAATACGTATAAATCTACCGTTCGAAAAATTGACAACGATTTGCACGATGCACAAAACTTTTGTTAATAGAAAATTTGTTATGAAGATTCTGTTTTTATTTTGTTTGAATTTTTGTTTATGAACGTCTGGAAAATAGATTGATTGCTGAAGGAAATTTGATTAAATTTTATAAATTGGTAAATAGATTATGTGACTTTGGAAAAAAATGTGTTTGCCTAGATATTGATAATAATGGAGTTTTGGATCAACACGACTTTGAGTGCATGGCCCTCAAGATGACGTTGATCGAAGGCAAAGGAGACTTCAATTACAATCGGTATCAGGAAAATCTTCATATAATGCTCTCCTTGTGGGAAGAAATAGCAGAGCTCGCTGACTTTAACAAGGTAGTAGAAAAAATTTCAAGGAGACACAGGGGTATAAAAGAGGTGCAAAAGCTAACGAACAATTGGAGCAATAGGACGATTTTTCGTGGCTAAAAACACACATTTCGAAAAGTGTATGCAATTTACTCACAAGAAAAAAAAATTGGCACTCAACCGGAACATGGCTTCGTGAATAGTCTGCGATTTAAAAAATTGGTGAATTTCGAAAACCACTCGTCTGATTTATAGAAAGTTTGTCTTGGTCTTTTTGTACCCAATTATATGTCGCATATGATATGATTTTGTTTCTATGACTTGTATTTTTTGTTTTTTTCGACGAAAAACCAAAAAATTTCGATGAAGAAATTGGCAATTTTTCGTTTAAAAGTTTGCAATTTTGGTAAAACTAAATTTCCGTAAAGTTAAGTATGATACACCAAAGGTGTTTGAATATAGTTCAATATCCCACTTCATTTATGTTGTCAGTTGATATTTGGCCCGGTACCGTTTTCGAATTTAAAAAAAGGAATCTGTCACGAAGTTGTGTTACAGCTGTGTTCCACTTTTTTCTGAAATAAGAAAAATTATAAATGTATCTCAAAATGAACGTTTTCAAGCACAGAAAACGATAATTCTCTATTACCCCAAGAGTTTTTCAACAAAAAGATTAATCACATTCTGATTTTTCTTAAAACATTCTGTACAATGTTAATAAATATCGTTTACAAAATAAAAGTCTGAAATAAAATATCGATATTTATATTACGTATATCAGGATGGTATAGTAACAGTAGAAGAGTTCAAGAAAGCAGTACAAAAAAGTTGCGTGGGACGTTCGTATCGTGATTTTCCCCAAGCCATGAAGATGTTTATAGACAGTCATTTCAAGTTGGTGGATATTAATGGTAAGCCTCTCGTCGTTCTTAAATCTGTGAAACTCTATTAGAAGAAAAAATAAACATAATTGCGTAAAAATATGTTTTTTTTTAGACGACGGTGTTATAGCGGCAGATGAGTTCCGGTACAATTGCGTCACGAGGATTCCCGTAGACAGTATTGATGTGCTCGACGAAGCTTACCAAAATCTTTTAACGGTACGTTAATAATAAAATTCGATATTAATAAATAAATAATCAAAATAATACACACACACAATATTAATTAGTTCAATGTCCGTGTTGCATATCATGAATTTTAAAAACCCATAATTCCATCGACTAAAGCTGATTGTTGATATTAAATGAGGGAAAAAAACAAATGGTTGCAGGACGACGACAGAAGACGGGGTGGATTAACGTTGTCGCGATACCAAGAACTTTATGCACAATTTTTGGGCGACCCGGACGAGAATTGCCCTGCAGTACATCTCTTCGGACCATTGCATGAATTGTGCTAACGAAACGCTATCTTATTATTTTATCCAATATGAAACAAAGAAATTAAAAGAGTAAAAGAACAGAGAGACACGAATTTTTAAATCTACACACTAATTATTATGTATACACGTACAAAAATAAAAAGACAAGAGTTTTTTGGATATGAGAACGTAAAGTGCAACGAATGTGAACGGATAAGATGGAAATAAATGAAATATTTTAGTTATATAGATATATGTATTATATTTTATATATCCCCCGTCACATCCAAGGTTATATCCAAACGTTGAGTATCTTAATATAATTCACTTGGCATCTGGTAACGCTTGAGAAACAGCAAATTTACCGAGCAATTCGATTCCGTGAGAAATATTGCTATTTACACACGTTCGGCTGTAAAATTTTGGTGAAGTTAAAGTGTCTGTTGCTTTTGTATAAACTATATAAACGTTAGATCGTTCATTTGCATTAACTTCGTAGTCAACGGGTCTGTTGATTTGTATGTTTTTGTTTGTTTTTTCATTTAATTACTTTCACAATAAATAGGAACACATAGACTCGTCAATTTGATATGCAGCACGTTTTAATTCGCATATATACAATATTAATCAGACCCAAGCTATTTTATTTGGTACACACTCATGCCGCGCGAAAATTCGTACTATACCCATTATTCCTAGAATCGTATTAGTCAACACGACTCACATTCGTTTTGTTTTTTTTGTCTTGTTTGCAACCACAGTGCGACGAATTTATAGTAGGAAATATAATTGTACTTAACAAAATAAAGGCATTACATACGGATTAGTTCGAAAATCATTCGAAAATTATCCAACATTCGCTAAATTTCCTTCAACATCTCGCTTTTTTTTTTCTCGTATCACACGAGACTCGAAATAGTGTCGCCAATTAGCGGCTTTTTTCATCCAAATACTCACATGAAGCACTTTCTCTCTCGCTCTCTTCTTTTTATTTGACAAAAAATTTATAATTTTTCACAAAATCTCATACACGTAGATTGAATCTTTTTTAATGTATTTTTGTTTCACTGTAATCTATTATTACCTCTTGTTATTGGTATAAAAAGTATCATCTCCGTATAAAATTCGCATGAGATAAAAACATGGCTCCACGAGCTACACGAAGTTTTGACAAAAATGGCATTTGTTGTTGTTTTTTTTTTTCATATTCCTAGGAGTGTGATACGTGTTTGATGGGATAGGCCTAAAAGACCGCTTTCTCGTGCATTTTAAGTGTTTTTTTGTTTAATTTTTTTTTTTTATGTGTGGTATATTTTTCCACTCAACAAGAGCTAAATCGTGATAACTAGAGATTTCATTTTCTAATATTTTTCATTTCAACGACGAATAGAAACGGGCGTAAATAGTCATCGAATTTCGGTGTTTTCGACGAGCTATTTTTCCATTTTTATATGCATTCTTCAAATACCTTATAGGCAGACACTAAAGGTCTTTTTGTTTACCCTTCGAAACACGAAAGTTTTTTATAATAAATATAAACGAATTTTGAATTAATGACATTTTCTAGGACGTTCACTAAATCTATTTTTATCTGACTAATTAGAGCCCTTCGCGTTAGTTTTTTTTTTTCGTTTTTCCATCAGAATTTTTTCCAATTCGAACGACGCGATACACTTTTTTTCACAATACGTATAATTCACGGTACAGTCATGTTTAAATTGGTTGAATATTCATCGTGGGATGAATGATCGAATTACACGAAGCATCGTTCGGATAATCCTGTTATTTTTGCAGATAATGTACTGGGGTTAATGTAAACGAGAACACGTTAGATCACAAAAATAAACACTGCATTTAGCAGACTTCATGTTACAATGAGATGTTTTTTTTTCTGGAGCTATTCACAAATGTTGATTGGGTGAGAAAGAATAACGGTATTGAAAATTTCCAATGGAACATCAACGTTTTTTTGACTAATTTTCTTACGATAAATAAACGAATGTATAAGAAATTTCTATTCAACGACGGGACGAAATATTTTACTAATACTGTGAGACTTTTGAAAAAATAAAACAAAGAACCAAAAATCGTTAGAAAAATGATGAGCATAAGAAATGTTCTTATATCAGTGGCGTACATAAAACGAAGACGATACAAAAATAATAATTGATGGACAGCGATGCATGTTTTGAACTTTACATTTTGGACGTTTTTCAATCGAGCTTGTCATTTTTTATACAACAGTTTCAAAACGGTTTATCGGTTTATACCTTTTCCGCCCATTTGTGTTTGTACTATTCTTTCTAGTCATAGACGTGAAGTGCCTTCAGACCTTTGGAATATTTACAATATAGTATATTATAATATGTCTTGGTCACGGACCGAACATTGTTACTTCTTTTTTTTTTTTGGTAAATCAATTGAAGCAAAAATTAAAATACAACAAATGCATCGTCGGTTCTAAATGGATGAAAAAATGCATCTGCGAAACTTGTTTCCTGAACTAGTTTTCGCGGATAGATATAAGAAAATAGAGATGAAGAGACCAATGGATACTCAAGATAATATTTCTCAGTAAGCAATAAGGGGAAAAAAGCATCAAACCAAGCGAATTTTTTAATATTGCAAGTCGGAATGGATCGATCTTCATTTTTCAGCCAATTTATATTCTATCGATTTTTTCCCTCTTCTTGTTTGTAATAACATCGATATCCGTGTCTTATACCTCGAACCCTGTATTCCATAGGAAAACTCATTATCTTTATTATTCCATTAACATAATATGATTATTTTTGTATTAAAAAGGAAAATAATAATAATAATAATAAGAATAATAATGAACCTGCGTTAATAAATAAATTGACAAAAATAGGTTTTTCAATGGCAGCAGACATACCTTGAGAAGGAGAAAAGAAATTATACATCGACATGATATTACATTAATTCCACAAAATGCCATGAATTAATCGAGTTGCAAAATTTTGTTTATAAAGACTTTTCCCACTACGACACATTTCCTCGCCGTTTTATGCTTTTATTTTTTTTTTTTAACGTAAAAACCAATAGAGTACGTTCAAATTTGCATTTTAGAGATGCTTTGAATATACATGCCGTCTTTATGTATTGTTGCCCTCCTCGTTTCAACTAATTGTTTCAACTAGCGAATGGGTGGGGGATGTTGGTGTTCTTGGAACTTCAACATTCACACTGGCGTAGGAAGTGGTTGGGTATTGGTGTGGGAAATTTTGGACAAGAGGGGTTGTGGAGTCGACGAGCTGACGAGACGGTGGCTCGTTTCTGATATCATAGGCGAGCTGTCTCTCCCTTCTGTGCCCTCGGCTTGACATCACGCCTAAAACAATGATTATTGCAGGGTTAATATAAAATAATAAGTTATTCCTACCACCGATGAATTTGTAACTCGTGTGACGATTCGCCCAGAATCTTATGTAAAATTTTGTGTACTGAAATGCTCACGAATACTACGATGTGCGGATCGATTTCTGATTTTTTTCCTTTTCACATTTTTCCCAAAGACTCAAGATGATTGCGAAGCAAATTTAAGAAAAAAAATAGATGTAAAAATCTCGTGAAACTATCGACTACATTTACTTTCATTTCAGAAATCCATCCGCATTCATTTCGCGCTAAGTTGATTGAGGTTTTATGCAGTAGAAGAGAAGAACATTTGCCAACACCAACGATCGTAGTTTAAATAATGAAATCTTAAGCGACATTTACATGAATGCGGGAAAGACTTTTGGAATTAGCGATATTGCTTAACAGTCTTATAAACAAAAACATTTTGAATAATTTACCATCTCCAAAGACCCAAGCCCTTTGAATGATTTTGGAGGGAAAAAACAGTGTTTATCAGATACGCTTACACACATGTATTTTTCGGAAGAAAGTTTACAAAACACCTTTACTCTAAAAATATCGCGAAATCCAGTCATCCACCGATTGCCGAAACGCCGTCACGCCGAGCGCGCGCGGGCTTCAGAACACATCGCGGTGAGTCAGTTATTTTGGGTCTCCAGTGCGTTTGCCGAAGACCCTCAAATCTATATTTGTTTTCGACAATAATATATCATTTTCGGCATCTAAACTAACTATAAACGCGAATAATTTTTGGAACGCGAGCATGTGACGAATAAATAGAAAATAAATGTGTATACATTTACAACGTAAATAACGCAAAGTGTACATAATGAAATTAGTACAAATGAATGAAAATTCGAGTTATTGAGAACATTGTATGGAATTTGAAGAATAATCTTTCGTGGTACTCGATACAAAGCTGTGACGTATTTTTTATCCTTCAACCTTTCACGGAAAGCATCTAATCCTGAGTGTATTACGAAAAAACCCACTTCCATATTCTACGTGACAATAAAAAACGAAAAAAAACCGCAAAAACAAAAAAGGAACATATTAAAGAAGCTGATAAAGCGCTGTTAGTTTCCGTACCTATCTATCGTATTCGAGCACTCGGAATGTAGATGTACTTGTGTCGGATGAGGGAGGTGAATTAGTTTTGCTTACTCGATGATTCAATGAGGTCTCTTGCACGTTGTCCAGGTTTCCTCGCAATGCTCTCTTGTGATTAGCCAGCTTCTCACGATTCATGGGCGAGCCTGGAACCACCACCGATCATACTAATTTTTCATAATCTCACAAAGAAAATAAATAACTCATTATTTCAGAGTTCGACGTATTTCTTCGTAGAGTTCCTGCAGAGTCGATCCGAAGGTCAATATATTGCCGAGTTGTGTTCCTATCAAATCGTTCGCTTTTTTCTTCCTTTCTTTATATCTTCTTATTTCGATATCATAAACTGGATAAGGGTTCATCAAAATACAATAAAATTACTGTGCGACAAAAAGGATTAGAAATTTCAGCGCCATTTCAGCGTTTTAACAATCAGTGGAATATTTAGTCCGCAAAAGATGTAAATGTCACTGTTTCATTTCTCGTGCACTATTCCGTGGATATTCGGGTTCTCTTATAAATAATTTATGTAGTTTGTTTGGAATTTTTTCTATGTTTATAGTCGTTTTGGTGCTACCGCATTATTATTTTCGATACCCACTATTAATTTTGATTAATTATTTAATATTTATAACCAATTAATTCGCGAAATTTGAATTCTTAAATTATAGTTATTGAGAGTCGATTTTCCTTAAATATATTGAAAACTATATTATAATCCGAGTACTCGAAATTTTGTCCATACTTTTTGCTAATCTACGTTTACAGCGTTACTTGGTCTGCTATTGTTAATAAATCAAATATTCATTATTTAAAGCAAGAATTCAACGAGCTTTCGAACTCGCTTCCCTGTATGAAATACAGTACAGCTAATTAATTTTATATCTCAAGAAAGTGAAATGAACAAAAAAAAATTGAGGCAGGGAATTAAGTTTCTGTCACTTCTTACAGTTTTGTCTAACAGACAGTTGTCCTGTCTAACAGACAGGACTCAAGTTACAGTATTTGTTCGCTTGTACGCAGCAAAGTTAATGCAATTTCGAAGATTTCTTAAATTTCTCTTTTATTGTATGAAATGATGAAGTACTATCACGAATGAACGAAAAACCTTTTGCTCAGGCATCGATCTTGGTATTTGTAATTATTAAAAAAAAAAGAATGACAGTTATTCCTGATAATTTGGCGATTTCTTACCTATATAGCTGAGCAACACTGGAAGGAATATGAGTCCGTGCGCTGCGCCGAACAGAACAATTCCCAAATACATCCTAAAATAGAATACCTGAAAAAAAAATACGAATAAACAAACATAGAAAAGGAAAAAAGCAATAGAATCCGGAGCGAATAACAAATTTTGTTAAAAATGATAAATACCTTGAATATTTGGCTCTTTGCGAAGCCAAGAACTATAATACCACCAAATTTGGTTAACGTTATTCCACTGAAAACCGAACTGCCCATATTCGTAACGGCGTCCGCGACTCGTTCGACTCTCGTTTCTCTAACTGATACGGAAAACGAGTGTACCAAGTGGCTGCAAAATTCTACCGATATACCAACGGCCTGTAAAAGAACAGAAAAAAAAAAACATTTTATTAGAAAACGATGAACGAGCGAATATTCAACAATCGAATGAAAAATCCAAATTTTCACTCACCATTACGAGATTAACCAATGATACGGCGTTGAGCGTGATGTGCCACCAGTACATGAGACCACCGATATTCACGAGGATCATCGTGATGGTTATAATTACGACGATCGATGAAAATATGTCAAGACCCATGAGCAAAAAGGTTGCAACGAATATCGCGAGAAGAGATATGCCGAGACTCTGGAGAGTATCGGGCCACATTGTTAAGTATTGTTCGTAGAATACGTAGAACACGCTGTACGGGAATACTTCGACGGTTTGGTTTATCCGACGACTTTGCAAGTTCGCGTTTATCATATTCGTTATATTGGCAGATATGTCTCTGGCAGCTCTCATCGATTCGTAGTAGTCGGCAGACGATTTCAAAATCGTGTGATAAGCCATAAAATACGATGCCCCGACTTGTGATTTTCGGAGCTTAGGATCAGTCATATAATTTACACCGTGGCCATAAGCCGCGTGTCCCGCTTTCGCACATTGCTCATCGGGATTATCTTGTAGGAAGAAAGATACGTATTTTTCAAATTCGCTTATGTTCGGACGACCATAACTGTTGAGTCCGATCCTACAGCTTTCGCAGGATCCATCTGTAAACGAATGGTTCAAAAAATTCTCAAGTGCTAATAGTTCATTGAAGGTATTATACAAAATTCGAGAAATTATAAAATACTGAGTTACGATCAGATTTCTTTTTATGTTACCACTTACCCGTATGAGGACAGAAGGAATTATTTGTAGGAAAGTATTTGCAACACTCGAGTGACTCTGACCAATCGAAATAATCATCTAGCCACGATGAGGCAGGTTTGGCTATGTAAGTTCTGGAGAATACAAAGAAAAACGAAGTGTAACGATACGTCCAAACCTATTTTTAGATTGATGATGTTATGTTTACGATAACAAAATAAATATTGGTAGTAAACTAGCATTACCTATTCGATTGTTGCGAGGCCATGAATATTTGCGTCGATAAAGAATCGGTATTACAATGTTGTCCGCCGCATATTAAATTTTGACTATCATAATCGGAATAATTGATTCCGTCTTTCACAACGAAATACACTGGGGGTCCGATCGATAAATATCTGTTAAGGAACTGAAAAGAAAAAAATGATTGCAAAGATAACTATATGTGATTAACTGAATAAATAATGAAAATTTAGTTTTCATGTCACGATTTGAAGGATGATGACGTATTGTGAATTACCTGGAAATACTTGAGCACAAAACTATCCTCGGGCATCGAAAGTTCTTGGTCCAAACCGATTTCAATGTGCGGAATAACGGCGATACTTGTACAAGCCAACCCGAAGAATGCGATCATCACTCCGACTCTGACCCATTTTTTCAAAAGCAGTGGTACGTAAGCAACTTTGAATATTTTGTACAAAATACCGTCAACCACTTCTTCGCCACTGTCTTTCTTTGAGCCTCGTAGGAAACAACATATATCTAACCGATTGTTCTGTATTCAACATAAAAACCAATGTCAAATTTAATTAACGTGTCAAAGTGTGTATCTGAACACAGAAAAAGAGTGAATGTTACTCACCGTTTGGCGTACCGTGTCCAGTGCCAACAAACTAACGAAACATGTGATTTGTAATAGGAAATCTACTAACAAAGCCATACCAGCATAAAGAGCAAAGGCTCTGACCGCCGGCATGTCCGATAAGCCGCCTGAAAAAACACAATAAGTCAATTTTATTCGCTTTACATAACAAATTCTGGAAAAATCTCTGCGTTCTCAGCAACTTTACGTGGGGATTTTATTCGTTGGATAAATTTTCATTAAATCAAAATTTTTCTAATAGTTTTTCAATTCACAAGAATTCTTTGGATTATATAAAATGTTTCTAACACTCTGTTGCTTACCAAGGAAAAAACAACAACTTTCAGAAACACTTGTGAGCAACATGCTCGGTCCGACTGTACCGAGGGTGCGACCGATGTGTTCGGCTATCGATTCATTCGGTCGTTTTCCTTCACGCTGATGCGTTTGCACCAGGATAAACACATTGTCTACTCCAACAGCCAAAACGAGGAAGGGAATAACTTCGATGATGATCAGGGTAGCAGGAATGCCAATGAAACCAAAAATTCCGACGGAACAAATGACCGAAGTTAAAACTATTAAAACCCCTCCAAGTCCAAGGGTGATCTTGGAATCGATCTGAAAATAGATTAATAGTTGAGAAACAGAACACATAAAATTTACAAAGCTCTGTGAAGGTTTTTTAAAAATATTTTTTATTATTTTCATAATATTTAGGAGAACAGCATTTAAACTCACTAAAAATCTGCTACACGATCTCAGCTGTCCAAGCGAAATTGCAATATATGCAAACATTATGATGTAAGATACGAGAATAGTCAATATGTCAGACTGAGATTCACGATTGAGCTCGTCCTCGATAGATCTTTCGGATGTGAATGCAACGTTCATGTAATCTGGCTTCGCTGTTGATGTCCAATTTTTCATGAAAGCGATAAATCTGTGACGAAAAATTCCATTGGATCAGTTGATGGATTTTGAGCAAGAAAAATCGAATAAATCAATGGATGAGTGTGACAGAAATCGATGTCTTTTGAGCGGATGTAGAGTAAGAGACCCAAATGAATAAATTAGTATTTTACGATTTGAAGATTTTTCAATGACGTCACATATTATTACTCACTTCTCTTCCCATTCCATCGCTGGTTGCAATTTCGTCTTGTTGTGGTAGTTATTTACCAATATTGTAAGAACGATAGCCGTGGCTTTTTCGTACGGTGGATTGTGCAATGATTGACCAGGTGTTAAGAATCCACCGACAGCGATTGCCGGATCAACTGGTCCACCGTACGGTGCGAGACAAGCGGGATTAACTGGATTTCTAAAGTTAAGAACGGGATGAAAATTACGTTAGAAACGACGTTTTCTTTTTCAATAGTAAATGCCAAAAATGATATTTTTGGATAGAAAAATACTTTTTCATTTATCGAAAAATATCTTGTTAATTAATTTTGCTTATTTTGTTGTATTCAATAAATTTGTTCTTACTGCGAGCAGGCTTTGAAGTGGTCAAGATAATTAACTTCGTAGCCGTGTTCGATTTCACTGTCGTTGAAAGTATCAACATCATCTTGCCAGTAACCCCAAATGCTCTGAATGGCACAATGTTGTACGGTAGTTGAACCAGTGAAATCATTGGTCAACGGTGCAAAACACACGTCAGCCAATGTATAATTATTGTGTGTGATGAGACCCTTAATGTCTTCTTGAAGCTTGAATACCGTGAGCAGGAAATTCTTGTCGAAAACAGGACCAAATGTTATTAGACCGTTGGAGGTGTTGTGAACGATCTGTAAAAATATTGTTTGGATACAGAATTTGAGTAAGTTTACTACTTATTTTTAACTTTATAAGTGCTATTAGGACTTTTTCCGGGATTGTAAAATATTTTTTTCCATTGAAATCGTGATAAATCAAAAAAAGATTTGCAACAAAGCATTATCGATGACTGCAGAATCAATTCAGTACATCGAGCTACTTCGTAGGAATGAATGCGCTTATAACGCTGGAGATGTGTAAATTTAATCAAGTGTAATATTTTCTATGACAGTTCTGGTCATCGAGCACCCTTTCTATGCTCGTTCGGGAACTCACGCTAGGCAGGCCGATCGTAGATATAATAATCTGTTCGTTTCTGTAGAATGGCTCGAAGTGACTGTCGAAATAATCACGTTCGACGCGAGACCGGGAGCTCGGAGATGCCCACAATTCGACCGGATCGGTTGTAATGTGAACGTATTTGATGCCATGTCCAAGGGTGACGATAAACAGAAAACCGAAGAAAAGTACGATCCATGGTCGCTGAGCACAGGCTAGACGAAAAAAAAATCACAATTATTTTTCAATAACAAAAAAAAATCATAGAAATATAAATAGAATTTTCGTTGGAAGAACGTTGTATTAACATAGCAAAAAAGAACATAAACTTTGCTCACCTGTACCCCACCAGCAGAAGAATTCTTGTAAAACTTTATCAGTGTTTGCACCCAAACGTTCGATGAAGGTTGATTCATCGTCGTGAAGGCCACTCGGCAAATCATCAGCCGATATAACGCCTGAAAAAAGTGAACTTGAGGGTTTACAAATCCTTTGGAATTCCGCGTTACCTTCTTTGTGTTGTACGTCTGAAAGCGCTTTTTCGATGTACAGAGGCTGACTAATATTCAATTAAGCGCAATGTGCAAAGCATTAGCTCGCTGGCCGTTGGAAAATCGCCAAGTACAAAGCATTGATTCATTTCATCGATGTTGCGATTTTAACAATCTTATTCTCAAATATTCCCCTTCGATATTATTTGTTTCATTCACAATGAAATGCTATTCAATATTTTCTTGTAATTTGAAAAGCTTTGCTAGGACACGTACATCTAGACGGATTGAACAGGAGGAATCAAAAAAAAAATGTTCGAAAACTATTGGAGTGTTGTCTGTGGATAAAAACATTCATTTAAGAGAATGTTCGAATTTTTTTTTCAATTTCAACACTTTTATCAAAAAACACGAAGTTGGATATTGAACGTCAAAATGCCTTCCGAGTATATCATGACAAGTTCGTAGAAGATCGATTTTTACACAAGGTTAACTTTTAAACAAAACAAAAAAATAATTTCGTAATCAATTTTTTTTAGTTTCCTGGTGAAGAAAAAATGAGTCATAAAAAAAAATCACATCGTATCGTAAAAGCGAAAACGGTCGTGGTCGGTATAGTCCAATAAAATAAAAATAGAAAAGCTTTAAAAAATGTGTTATGAACCTTTATCCAATAGTTTCCCAATAAGAAAAGAATGTATGATCCTGTTTCACTCTTTCCAGATGTAAATGTCTTTTTGATAGCCCGAGAAAAGAAAATAGAAGATTCAATAAGAAAGTATTAATTTATTAGAGGAATAGGAAAGAAATAAATGTTTAGCAAAGTGAAGGGGGATAATTTGTGCCATGCGAAGATATACGAACCTTTTGTCAGTCTAAAAATAATACTCCATCGAGTATAACGTACGTTACAAATTAAACATGTAAATTTGTCGCACGGTTGGTCAAAGGTTAAAAAATATCCTTCGATGAAGCTAGTGAATAAAAGAAAAAGCTAAAGGAACGAATAAAAGATGGGAAAAATGTAGAGCGAGAAAGAAACAGGAACCGCGGACATTTCGTGGTCAACAAACTTGAGAGATGAACGTGTTGATCTACAATTCAAAGTGCAACAATCTAGCTCATCGTGATGGATCAGATTTGAGTTGACGTATGAGAACGATTGAGGATGCATGTAATCGATTGTCAGGATCGACATTAACATCGACGATATAGATGATTTTGCATCAACTCGTCGTTATCTTGATCAATGCTTTACCGTTTAAATAAATGATACAAAATAACAAATACAAGACGAAAAACGTAGCGACAGACAAATATAAAACGACACGTAGCGACATACAAATAAAACTATGGAAAGAGAACGACAACAGGAAAAAATAAACACGGAGTATTACGAAATAAAAAAAAAAAATGAAAAAAAAAAGAATAAGAGCTTAAGCGACGAAAAACAAGTTGCGAAAACAGAGATAGAATCAAGAGAAGACCTACTCGAACGTTTCGATTGTAGTGGGCTGTCTTCTTGGTCCGCGGCAAGGGCAATTCGAGCACCGTCTCCGGGGTGATGTAGCCCAGCGGCTAGTCGTCTACCAACCTGTCGCCCTACCTCTTCACCTCGTGCAACTATGGTACACACGCACGTGTGATACATACACCACCAATCAGTTATTGCTCCAATTTACCATGTTTTATAGTACTAATGTCTTTATGTGCACGAATATATATGCATGGAGCATTCGAGACAATTTTAACACGTCCGTGACCTTAATATTCTGACCTTCCAATTTCCCCAGTTATTTTTAAAGTCCCGAAACAGCGTCGTTGTTTATTCTGTATATTCTAAGGTGTAGCATCAATATTTAATCACAAAAAAACAAACAGTTTATTTGTAATTGAAAAAAATTGAAAACAAATTATATTGCAAAGAATGTAAATCCAAAATAAGGAATCAATACTCAAGTGAATTGAAATAAATTATTGTATGATTTTCCCGATTGTATCTACAATGTATAAAAAATAATCGGTCCAGTACCAGAGAGTAAGTCTCTGTCGTTTCAGCTGGGAATGCTCCATGTATATACACGCACATGTATAGGTATACAGATACAGATATAATTAAAGTTTATGAGATTCAATTAGACGTCATTGAAAAAGATTTTAATCGAGGATGAATCATGACTGGCAGCTTCCATTCACTAAATTTCGTGTGACTGATTCAAATGTCTCTTTTTATGTAAAGAATTGAACTAACGCTTTAGTTTAAGGTGTAATGAATTGCTGGTTATTTCAGCATTTATAATTAAAATAAAAAAAGTCATCTTAGCTCACGTAATAAACAATATTAGCAATCTGCTAGTGAGGCAAGAGTTACGAATATTAAACAGTTAGACCACAACCAGACAAGTTTCATAAAAGGGGCAGGTCTCAGGTCAAGTGATAATGATTAATAAATACCAATACCACTGGAAATTAAACGCAGTATATCGATATTGTTAATATCACAGTAGATGTGAAACGTGGTATGCTGTGAACGTGAATTTATTATTCATTATTGTTTTTCGTATTAGAAACGGCGGAGCGTTATGTTTCTAAGAATTTGCTTTTAATGGTGAGTTGTGAAAACACAGTTATTTTATGAACTGTTTGAGTAGACATTGATCGAGCGCAATTAGTAACTGCGATTTTTATTATTGGAAATCGAAAATTTAGTCACGAATGTTTTTTTTTTCTTTTTATACGTTTCATGATTCGATTTGTCAGTCTGTCCGAATCGAGACTAAGAAATATATATATATTTTTTCATAACGATTGATATTAATTTGAATAAAATTGAATACTTCAAACTGCAAAGATAGTGAGCAAGATCTGTGAAGAGGAAATGTTGTTGTAAAGTCAGACAGTGAGCAGTTCATCTGATTGGTTTTTTTTTTGCATCAATGTTATCCGATTAGCTCGAAGTGAAAAAAAGGAAGTAATAAACCAAACCCTAAAAATAATCCATTGAATGTGAAAAAAAATCTTGAACCCCATGAGAATATTATTATCGCTAATTGAAAAATTCTATTGAAAAAATTCGTTTCAAAAAGAGGCCCCAAAACATTCGTGTGTCTTACCGATTTGCTTCCTGTTGCCGAAACAGTACATCAGCATCACGAAAACTACAGAACCACATATGAAAATAATTGCCATCGTGACCACGTAACCATCACAGCCAAGCAACGTAAAAGGTTGCGGCAATGGTGGTAAGGGCTTCGGAACTGGACAAGAGTCTTCACAATCGACACAACTGCAAGCTGGTGTTTTTGCCTGAAAAAGAAAATTAGTGTCGCTACATCTTACAAGAGGCAGAAACAAAATAAAAACAAGTTCGAGCGAAAAAAATATATGATCAATTGTGTAAATAATGTTTTTCAGTATCGAGACAAACTCGTGGTATAAAACTATTGAAGTATACAATTTCAAAATCAATTCTAGGAGTGCGTGTTCGGTGGAACGATTTATTGATATTTTTTCATCCAATTTCTTCATTTTTAGATCGTCTGAAAACTCAAAGAAATTGGATTGGATTTAACGGCTGCATTGTTAAATCACTGCTAATCTGATGCAAGATCAGACCCGCAGTGAAACTCGGAGAATTGAGACAATTGGAAATGAAGCTTCCCACGGAATTGACCTTATTAAGAAGGAGAAAAAATTAAATTTAAATCAAGCTTTTTAAGAAGAATTTAATTTTGTGGCTATTTTTGTATTAAATCGCAGATATGTTTTCACGATCAAGTTTTTTTTTTTCGTTGATAGGGAATTACAACAAAATAGAAACGGTCTTGCCAGAGGGAATTTCGTGGAAACGAAGAAGCAGTTAGGGGACGATCTCTCATTTAAATTACGAAATTCATCGTTCAAGGTAATACTCAGTACGTGTTCGTAATTGTAAACAGTAATGTCATAACTTACATTTATGGATTGATTGCATGGTGTAATCAGTGGATCCATTGGCTCGAATCGATCTATCTTTGTGTCCGTCGGGATGTACGTTATTTGAAAAGGCACGTAGAAATTGTTAGCCGCATCGCCCATATAATGAAACCATTTCAGTGGGCTACACCTGCTAGCACCCCATTCTCCGCACATTATATCCAATGCTAATTGTCCGGTACTCGGTACTGAGACCTGTTTGCAAGACTTGTACGTTCCGTCCAGGTATTTATTCGTCACGTATACATCAATCATGTTTATGTACGCTGTAAAAATAATATTATTGTCAAAAATAAGATGGTGTCAAATACTTTCAAGATATTCGGAAGTTTAAATTATTTTAATAGTATTGGAATCGTTTGAAAGCAACGAAAAATGTTTTTTTTTTACTCGCAATTTTTTCGATTTATCCATTCGTTCCATTTTTTCTTGCAGATTTAATATTTAGTTACGAAAAAATATTGAATAATTATCGTAGCCACACTTTATGCATATTTAGAACTTTGTAAAAAGAAAAGAAGGTTTTTCCTTGCGTTCTAACGATTCGCACTTTAATTTTATTCATTTTTCATAACGAATGATATAGTTCTACAAGTTTGAAATTTCTGTCTATAGTTTTATCTCAACGGGAAAATTATATGAATCATTTCCTGTACAGATGATTAAACACGTCATAAGTTTGGATACTTGGTCAAATTATTGAATGTAAATAAAAACGATCTGGTTATGCTGACATAACGTTCGAATATTACTGTAAATACAGGGTGTACCGGCGATCGATGCAAAGCCTTGAGGAGTTGATTGACGAGGTTATTCGGCACGGTTTGATTCAAACATACATTAGTACAAAGTCTCATCGATTTCGAGTTATGAGCGATTTTCGATTTTCATTTTACAGTGCAAATCTTTGTGGTATAATTATTTCATTTCTTATAGAATTCTTAGAAATTCATTTTTTGCCCAATGAGTTTACATCGATCTTTTGTTTAATATTAAAAGAATTTGTTTGATAGCGCATGTGTATTATCGGTTTGTGTCAAACTTTTTTGTATTGAGAAGTGACATGCGCGTTCGGTGATACAGTCAAAAACGCGAAAAATATAAATATTTTGAAAACGATCAAAACATCTAAAGAAGATTTTTTATATAAAGAAATTTCACGAAAAACATAATTCGTTTATTAACGAATAGTAAAGCTATTTTTTTTAACAAAGTATAAAAGAAATTTGATACAAAATTCTGTAGATTTGAGTTGCACCTTTTGAGCAAAAACTAGTGAATTTTTAAACTTGCAACGTTGCACCGTAATGAGAAACGACGTGTGCAAACGTTTGGAGTTTTTGCTGAATTTTAGATTGATAAGTGCTATTTGAGAATAATATGTGAGTGAAACGTTTTAAAACCGTTCGTTTAAGAACAGAACGTTATTAAAATGCAATTTGAATAAAAAATTTGAAAATAAAAAATATTTATTTTAAACTTAAATTCCGGATGGCACGTGCATAAATATATGCGCATTGAAACAAACTATTTAAATATATTTTTAAAAAAATGAAACAAGAGCTTTTAGATATTTTACGAATTGCTTAGTCACTGGTGTATGGTTTCGCTTTAATCTGAATCTGGTGATGAATTTTCAAAATTCGAAATGACGAAATTAAAAAGTGAGTTCAATCGTATTACTCAACGCGTGAGATTCAGGGTTACTGTATCTTAATGTGATTTTTGATTTTAAACATTTTTTCAGGTTCATCAGACTTGCAACATCGCTGAGCTTAGCAGGTCTCTAAAAGGTGAGACGTCTGTTAGTTATGAAATCATGTAACTTTCCACTGACACGTTATTCACGGGTATGAAACTTTTTAAAATTTTATTTGTATTTTTGGAAAAAACCATAAATCGTTAATATATTGCCCATGATTTGATCCATCAGTGAGTTTGGACTTTGGATTCACTTCCCGGACACCTCGTATATATGAGAAATATGTAGAATGTGCTAATTTGCAAAAACGTAAAATTTTTAGCACCGAAAAGGTAGAGCATCGAATTTTGCTCGTTCTTTATCAGCCAGAAAACGAGCTACATGATACCAAATTGGAGTGGCAAGTAGATCTATAGGTGGCATTTTAAGTTCTTTCACCGAGTGAAACTCGAGACGTGTCAGCATAATGGGACGGTCAATATGAGCACAAATGTCTGCACCTTCTCATTGAATATCAAATTTTTTCTTGTAGCAACGTTTTTGCAATAAGATATAGAATTAAAAAAACATCTGAGTATGTGTTTTTTCTGTCTGCATGTCATGACCGTTGGATCGAAGGTTTTTCACATGTATCAGTGAAAATACTTACAGTTGTTTTTGGCCGTTGGAGCATGGAGTACTTCAGTAACATTGATGAAAGTACTTTGGTTTGGACTGCATGTGAAGTCACAAAAATGTTTAACAAGATTATCGAGACAACTGTTGCATCTGTTGAGAAAATTTGCTGCCAGCTTGAGGCTGGTGTCAAGAGTTTGCAATTGTTCAGTATCGCAACACGTTTTGATTCCATCTCCGCTGTCCGTCATCAAGTGTGGACAGTGTTTTGAGAGTAATTCCTGTCCTGGGAAATCGAGAATTTTGGCTGGACCATCATAGGGACAATTTTTGTTATGTCCCGTAGCTGGATCTGTGTAACACTTTCCATACCATATGCAGTGTCCATCATCGGCGCTGGCAACCTGAGAGAAAATATAAGAAAATGCATTTTTGAGATGATTATTTCGTCATTTTACATTAAAATAAATAAAAACATAGGTATAATCGTAGGCAGTGGAAAAAAATCGATAAAATTTCCAATGTTCTCCCGCATGTGCAAACTTCTATACCATATTTCATGTTTCATTTCCGTGCGAGATCATTAAGTTCAAGGAAGTTTGTTACGCAGTAAAAACAGTCGAAAAATGCCCATCATGATAGGGAGTTGGTATATTTGATCCCATAAATCAGTTGAAACTTCACTCTTCGGTTGGACAGATTTGATAAACGTTTTTGTGAAGAATCAAAGAAAAATTACTCATTTGTAGTCGTGCGAGCAAAGGAATGCGACAAGTGACATTGACCCAAAGGTTATTCGATAGGATATTTTATTTGCAGAGGCTAGGAAGTCAAAAGAGAATGATTTATGTGTAAAAAAGCGCCATTTATGACAAACGAACAAAAATTCTATCGCTCAAAACCAATTTGAAAAAAAAACAGCAACTTGAAACTGCTATTTGCGAAATGACGTTGAGTACAAAATAAGAGGTATTGACTTTGATCCCTGATTAATTCTATCTCTTTATTTCTCCCTTTGCCTCTGCCCCTCATGCAATACCAGAGCATATTTGCTGACTCAGAATCCATGTAAGAATGTGACGCTAACATCACCACCGGATGCACCAAGACACTTTTCTATCAAGAATACATACAGTGATTTTGAATAACAGATACTTATATAGATACATGTATAAAAATACAACCGAGGAACAGCTTTCGACCTCGGTTGTTGTTTTCAAAGGAGTCCATCGCATCTTCTCAATAAAAAATAGCTATTTGAGACTTATCCAAGATCTGTGCCGGTGTAAAAATATTTCATGACTAAATTTAAACAGCACAAAGAAATACCAACTTTTGCCTCTTTATTGAATATTTTGTCCTTAAAAATGACTCTCAGGGGCGCACAACAAATTTAGATAGAAATTCATTGCAAATAATGAGCACACTTCATCCAGAAAAAGCAGTATATATAAATAAAAGCTACTAAAGCTTGTATAATGAAACCATACTGAATACTTTGATCAAAAATTTGGCCAGCCAGTAGTAAAGTATTGACATTTTTTGATTTTCAGTATTGTTTGCGCTAGTGAATGTGTCTCAAGAAAAACCAATAAAAAATATAACCATGATCACAGACTGTTTGAAAATTCAGAAAAAAATCGAATCAAACGGAATAAATAATGACGCACACAAAGAATGAGAGTAATAAAGATAGTTCGAAATATTCCTGCACCATTGTTTAAATGAGATATATTGGATAAAAAAAAACAAAATTTCAATATGGATACATTCAAAATTGATCAACTTTAAGTTCGTGGAATTCGGGTGAATAGTGGAGAAACCACATTAGAATATAATTAATCGTCGATCCTCTGCATTCGTATTATCCGTAAAATAGGTTAATGATCGTAGTTGACAAGATACATTCTTTACCAATCGACAAAAAATTATGTACAGTATTTGATCGGTGAAAATCATAATTGAGAGAGTTATATGTTGCAGTTTAAAAAAAAGATTATACAACGTGGATGTTGCCAATAACTCGATTGAAAAACGAAAAAAAAACGGCCTCGAAAATTTCGTCATATGTATTATAAAAGGTGACAGTTTAATCCGAAAATGAGGCGGGAAAATCTTCTAATGCTATCAAAATGACATGTCTAATTGTTGATATCTTGTTTTTTTTTCAAAACAGATACTAGTAGATGTTTGCATTATGATGAATGATAATGTAGTTTCAAATATGATAAACACAAATCAATGGCTCATGCGTGGCCGTGATAAGTAAACGATGGAATGAAATTAGTCATCGGGCAAGGCCGTGAGAGGAAAGCACGTACTATAATATACACATACCCCATCCATATACATACAAATCTATATGAACGTTTATGTATACATATATCCTATAGGGCGCGTGATGTGAGTAAGAATAATGTACGTTACTATAGAGAAAGAGACTGACCAAAATATATAACGTCTGGACAGTTCGACGTCTCTGGAATGCAGGAAAGAAACGTACGGTGTGCGAGAAGTAAAAAAAAAATAGAGAGGGGTAAGGCGAAGCCATGGATGGGCCATCCGTTTTGATGATGGTCGTATTATAATTAAATTTAATAAGACGGCAGCGAACACCGTCTTTTGATAGGCCGTCTAGAGGATGGTCTGAGATGACGTCATACCAAGCAACAAAAACACATTCAGCCCCCTGCTTGGGGTGTGGTGCACTTTTTAGCCCTCCCTTCCCTCGCGATTTAAGATCGAAAATATTTTTCACATTTCGCAGTGTCGCAACGAATGAAAACAAAGAAATAAAAATGATAAATATTTTGATGATAAAAATAAAAACTTACCGCTGATATGATACACAAGAGAGCCAAAATTCGGAGCACCGATGAGCGTAAAGACATTTTACGTTCTGTCACAACACCGGAGCCACAATGGTGCGATTGACCAGTCCGTTGCATTTCAACGGCGAAAGCAAGCTCCACACCGACACAATTCTTTGAATTTTATTTCTTTCTTTCCTCTTTTGTTCCTATTCTCACCAAGACAGAAGTCACGTATACACTAATTTTTGTTAACGTATTTAATGCGTTTATCATTAATTTGCACCTTTGGTCGCGAACCTTTCACCAACGAGCAAGAATTCTTTTTCGCTCCACTCTCCTCTACTGACGCGATCACTACGCTCACGATCCGCAGAATAATTTAGACAATATAGTAAAAAAAAAAAAAATCGCGCAGAAGCGTATCGCAATTCTGCGATCCTTGCGATACGACCGGAACGTTATTTGATGTTTTCTATCTTTTTTTTTCTTCAAACTACGCTCGACTTAGCTCTCGTATTACTTATATTACTCAGAGCGTTCCTCATACGTCTCGTCGTGACGCACTCAGGCTTCTACTCTCTGCTACTACTGAACTGGCAGTCATTGCTACTGCGCGACTAAACGTTATCCTCCATTTTCCTTGATTCTCCGATAAACACCGCAAATGCGCAAACTTGTGAATAATTCTGTTTTATTGTCCGTTGATAAAAAAAGTATTGTACTGAAATCTGTCGACGCTCTCTTTTTTACCAACTATTTTGCTTTGTCAAGTTCGTGTATTCCTGTCTGTCATCTTGTCCTCCCAGGCCTCCCAGTAACCGTCGTCGGCGAATGAATAAATTTACTGAATGCACTCTACAACGAATTTATTACGTGCATAATTGTATGCATAATTTAACTCTCATAAGACTTACTAAATACAATTCTACTATCGAGTATAATTGCCGAATGATGAAACAAGGATAATTATTTGATGAATTAATTTTTCGGTATATTTTATTGAAATAAATTGAAGAGTTCGAAGTAAACTTGTGTGGTATGCTTTTGGTTTTGTTTGTTTACGTTCTCTACGCGCTCCCGTGAGTCCCGTGTGCTTACAGCAGTTGAGCGTGCTGCATAGTGGGGGAACGTTCGACGTGCCAGCGCGTCGCGTAGGGCGAGGCGGGGAAGCACAACTGGTGGGGAGGGCGCGGGACGGTCGGGTGAGCGAGAGAGCGTGATAATGCTATCAGTATGAATCGGGCACCGGCCGGCGATACACGGAGAGTGCGGTCTGAGCGTCGGTCGGTCAATTTAACGCGTCGCTTCATGTCTTATAGTACAAGTAGAATTCTTCTTAATCCTCAACGAATAAAAATAACTATACAACCCTCGGATCTTTTCTGTGATTGAATTTTTTTTTTTAATCTAATAAAAATGAAACGATACTAGTAAACAATTAATAATTTTATTTAATAAAATACAAGAAAAGGAATTATATTTTTATTTTCATAAATAATACAAACAAATAATTCGTAATAGTGATTAAATTTTTTTTCCAAGTTGTCAAATTTAAAATTTTATTTAAACGAATGGATAGGCCGATAGTTATGTGACAGACAGTCTAGTGACCCTCTAACACAACTTTGAGATTCGCGCGAATGCTCGCGCGCCCCGTGCGTACTGTAGCAAGTCTGGGTTCGCCCGTTGCAGCCGAAAGTAAGCAATGCAACGTCCAGGCACAACCTGACCACCTCTGTCGTCGTCGAGGTTGTTGTCCCACCGCGCAACGCGACACAAGTACGCTTGCATCAATGTTTAGCAATATACGGTTCTTGAAACTTGCTTATGCTTAACATTGAAAAAGGCGAGCACGCACGCACGCGTGGCACTATCGTGAGCATGCTTGGGTCTCCACGAAGATGTGTTAGAGTTGTCGTTACACTGTCTGTCACTTAGCATTCGTCTACATTCATTCAATCAAAAACTATCTATTTTAATGGTTTTTCCATTCAATTAAAAAAAATTTTAGCAGGGAAAAGATTGTTTGTCAACGTAGGCATTTCTCGAAAAAGCCTTAAAGCCTGCTCTTAAAAAGTATCTTGTTTTACATTCAAAATTAGTTTTGTGAGTAGATTCGACACAAATGTTAGTTGTGAACATTTTCGAACGGAAAGTTTAAATAGCATCGAGTTGAAGCGTAAGCGTAACGGATACGGGTCGAATCTCGAGAATAGATGTGCGGCGCGGCTCTTGATAGTGCGGATTGTCATGAATACACGTGTTAATTAACCGATTAAGCCACAAACAAATTTGTGATACGAATTCGATCATTTATGCGGGATTGACATAGATGAATATTGCACGATCGTTAATTGACTCGGTGGTCAATAATCGCGTTGACAAACAATCGAATGAATTATTGATTCGTCCGTACATCATAAATACTGTTTCAATGTTGCGAACGAATGGATAGGCCAATAGTTATGTGACAGACGTCTAGTGACCCTTCTAACACAACTTTGAGATTCGCGCGAATTCTCGCGCGCCCCGTGCGTGCTGTAGCAAGTCTGGGTTCGCCCGTCGCAGCCGAAAGTAAGCAATGCAACGTCCAGGCACAACCTGACCACCTCTGTCGTCGTCGAGGTTGTTGTCCCACCGCGCAACGCGACACAAGTACGCTTGCATCAATGTTTAGCAATATACGGTTCTTGAAACTTGCTTATGCTTAACATTGAAAAAGGCGAGCACGCACGCACGCGTGGCACTATCGTGAGCATGCTCGGGTCTCCACGAAGATGTGTTAGAGTTGTCGTTACACTGTCTGTCACTTAGCATTCGTCTACATTCATTCAATCAAAAACTATCTATTTTAATGGTTTTTCCATTCAATTAAAAAAAATTTTAGCAGGGAAAAGATTGTTTGTCAACGTAGGCATTTCTCGACGGTATAAACCAAAAAGTACAAATTAAAAACAACTTGTTTTACATTCAAAATTACTTTTGTTAGTAAACACAAATATTAGCTGTGAACACTTTTGAAAGTAAAGTTTAAATAGCATCGAGTTGAAGCGTAAGCGTAACGGATACGGGTCGAATCTCGAGAATAAATACGCGGCGCAGTTCTTGATAGTGCGGATTGTCATGAATTCAAGTGTTAATTATTTAATAATTACTAATAATTAAAAACTATAATAAAATTAATTTATGATAAATTCGAGTGTTAATTTGCCAAAGGAGCGTGTAAAAATGACGAATACGTGAGATTAATTACATCGTTCGTGCGGGATGCATTGATAAATATTGAACAATCGTTATTACGGAATGCAATTTCATGAAGTTGAAGGAAACAAGTGATATATGATGGAGTGAGGATCTCGTGCAATAGATCTCAACTATATGCGATACTCCAAGGGCTTTGCGATCACACGTGATGGACTGGAGGACGAGTTCGTGAGAGGTGGAACAAGACATCGAACGGTGAGTCAATCAATATTTTCAATAGCATGGAATATTTCTTTAGGAACCACATAAGGTCGATCAAAATATGAATTCGTCGAATTTCATATTCATCGAATGAAGCTTGTCAGAGAACAATGTGTTTTTTTTATTATTTTCCTCGAAATATCAAGAATGTCCGAGAATTCCGTTATCTCTCTCACACTCGTGCAACTGAGAGATCACCTAGCTTAAAAGTAAAGATCGGTGAAACTAAAATTATTTTTTGCAAAAACGTGATGGCAATATTTCCATCCAATTCAAATTAAATATCACCGGCTGTAGATTTTTGTAATCCAATATCTGTAAGAGTGTCTTGTAGAGAGTCGAGGTAAATGTGCTTGTCTCAAGTCGCTACCGCGATTCTTAATTCCAAGTTCCTCTCGTTTTTTCAATTCGCCATTTCTTGTTTTTCGATCAGCTTTATTTAAAGGTTAGGAATAAAAGAAAAAAAACTCTCGTTCTTTTTAATATAATAACATTAGTTATACTTTATAAAGCGATTTAACACGGTTTTTTTTTATATACATTGTTTATATTGAGTGAATTCGAATAGCGAGCGCCTTGTTGAAAGAATTTTACGCGTGTCTATTGTGTACGCATTGTGGTTTACATGGAGATGATCTAGTTTTTATTTTATTTTTTCATTTTTTGCCATAAGCACGGAAAATTTCGTTGAATGTAGTTGAATATATACCACTTTATTCTAATGCGGTTCTGATAGAGTAATCTTGAATAATTATTCAAGCACTAAAAATACTGAAATTCTCCAGAAACAACTTAATGAATTTGGAAATAAAACTTTCCTTTAGATGGTACATTTTTTAAAATAACTTACTTGCCAATAGGAAAAAACGTAAATTTTTTTCTGATATTGTTTCTCATGTAGAATATGATCTTGAAAGAGTGCATTCATAATTTTACTTAATGGTACATGAATTTCAACCAGAATTTACTGCGAAAAATATTATTGTGTTTTTATACATGTAATAGAGGTGGATTATTTACAATAAATACGGAAAAAACCAACATAAACAGTAATTGTAGAGAACGTTACAACCTGAATCTATATCAAATAATATATGAGGATTTTGTTTCATGAGGCTTCGCAACAACAAAATATTAAACACTTGAACGCACGGTGTTGGTATCAACCAACAATATTGAATTTTGATCATTTCGATTTGCATTATTGGAATGCAACGAATTTAGTTTTTTAGTATCTAAAACTGAAAATTATGTTGTGCATTGAGGCTTAGAGAACTCGAAGGATTTTTGGAATTATTTTTTTGAAACCCAAAGACTGGAGGTGCGAACGAGCCTTGACAATACAAAGAATTCTTAGGTATCAAGGAACAAGAACAGTTTTCGTCAAACTTCCTCTCCCTTTTTTTACAATATATATTCTTCGTCATGTCAGGTCGAGTTTTAAATAATGAACAACCTTCTTTTAATTGTTGATAAGAACCGAGAGACTTAGTGTGGAAAAAATGTACCAGTTTTGCAATTACTCATTTGACAAATGAGGTGAATCTTCATTGCATTCTTACGATGGAAAATTAAATACCGTTGATCCAGTTCAATACTGTTGTTTTCTCATCTATTAGTTTCTTATCGCAAGTTCTATTCACAAATCTACATCTGAGGGTTCTTTGTGTTAGGGTGTTTTTTTTTTTTTTTTTTTCATTAGTGTGAATTAATGATAAAATTAAGTGTTCGCAAGCTGCCATTCTTTTCAACACTAAACAAAAAAAGTATCCTTTTTCGTTCGTGAACTTGGCAAATAGAATTATAAAGAAAACGCTCTAGTTTTACACGATCAGGTTAACCGAAAATTTTAGTCGATCGTTGGGTTGTGTTCTCAATTTAACTCCTTAGACTCTGTAACCTGCTCTTCATTTCCTCAAGCTCTGTGTCGTCCGCTTCTTGAATTTCCTCTTTATTAGATGTAGATGCTACAGCGCCTGGAGTTTCAGTTACAACTGCAGGTGCTGTGCCCAGTTGACCAGCCGTTAGTTCCCATAGAACCTGTAAAGAATCGCCTCATGTTATTCATACTTTACGTTTGATTCATTCTCGAAAATTGTTTCACTTCGCACTTATTACTTCTCGCTCTCTTCATTGTTTTTATATTCTCTACAATTTGTAATACAAAATCCATAACAACTGTGCATTGATTGAATATCCTTGTACCAAAATACCTAAAATCGTTACTCTGCAACCAATATACTCTGATGTTCAAGGTCAGAGACACCAAGGCACTATAACTCGTGTACTTTTTACCATTTTACTTTGTAACATGTCAGCTTTCAACTTTTTCTACTATAAAATCCATTATATCTCTACTTTTTACACGTCTACCCTAATATCGAAGATTAGGATCAACGCAAGTGTCAACATTTCAAAGAGTCGGGACGTTATGTTGTTCAGAGTTGAGACGTTTGGTATTCGAAGGCGGTTATTTAAGAACAATATTGTTTAGGTTTAAAGTTATTTTGATATTTTTGATAATTTATTCATATTGCAAAGTAATTTTACCTTGTCAACCTCCTCATCGGCCTCATCTTCAATTTCTTCAGAGTCCTCTATAGAATCCATAGTTTCATCGAGCATTTCTTCGATTATTCCAGCTTTCATCATTTCTTTGGATAAATCTCTCATAGTCGCAGCTACTTCAGGCACTCTGATAAGCGATTGCATGGCTTGCATGACTTCTGTAGATTTGGATAGTGAACCAGCCACTCTTATCGTAGCAAGTTGATTCTTCATTTGTAACGAGACGGAATTCAAATGAGCCTTTGACGTTGATAACTTTCCTCTAGCTTTTCTCGCTCTTATTATTTCTTTGGCAAGTATTTTACAAACGTCCTTGTCACCTTTTTTTGCTGCTTCTTTCAACGAGCGTTTGACCTTGTCCTCCTCGCGTTGAATAGCTACAAGTTGCGAATACTAAATTAATTTTTTTGAACACTTTTACCAGCTGAGCTTGAAAATTTATTTTTCAATTTTTGCACTAATTTTGGATTTTTCAATGATTCGCAATCGACATTTGTTCTTGTATCACGGTGATGACGATCTATGCAATCGATTTTGGGTGTGTTATGACTCACCCCTAACCTGCCTGTCCAACTGATAGCCCTCTTTTCGCAATTTGTGCGTCCATTCTTGTACCTAAATTAATCAAAAAATTAATCTGTAACTAAGATCTTTTGGCAACATTTACACGTGCAATCGTAATAAATAACTATAAATATTATTTCACCTGTTCTTTTGGATTTTTCTCTGGCGATTTACCGAAAAGACCCATTTTCGTGATTCACAAAGATGACAGAAACGTCAAGGCGGGCAATAACATAGTTTTGATCCAACTAACCTAATCTCACGTACGACGTCAAAACATCGGTTCTAAAAACATCGGCTGGCACTGCTTTTTATATCAATATACTCGAAAAGGATGAAGTAAACCCAAATATTCAATTTTCATTCGATGAAAATGCTCAATCGATCCCGAATCGCTTGGTGGTCACAAATCATCAAATTAAAATCTTTAGTAATTAGAAGTTTATTAATTAAACATAAAAAACAAAAATCAACATACGCAGTCAGCTGATGGAGTGAACTCAGCCGGCGCAGTCGGGTTACGATGCGAAACTAGCGCCACGACGCGGCCCACGCTGTACTGTAACCTGTAACGCTTTTATTTCCGATTATTTTGAGGGACTACTTATACCTAGCATTACGATCGTTCTCCGTGGTTGTACGGCTAGGTAGGTTTCTATTTCTATTATATAGTTTAGTTGATAGGAAAGCCGAGCAGTCGCATAGGATGATGGTTTGTCTCGCGCCACTACAACGAGTAACGAAATTCGATTAAAGTTTGTGCGCATGATCATCAAAGGAAAGCCTGTTTTCATGACTTTCGTAGAGTCGGGAAAGGTGGCACCACTTCATAGAGGGTAAAGCTTTTTTTTTAAGCTCTCCCTCCCGCTCCTCTCGCTCCACGTTTTCACCCAACTTACGCGAACAAGAACATCGTAGCTAGCCGTAGCGTCGTTTTATCGCGGCAGGTCCTCGGACGAGAGACGCTCTGACCACGAGATTTGTATAATAAATTTTTTCGGGTTCTCTTTTGAACAAATATTTTTTTCATCACGTATACGTTCGTTATTGAAAAATAATTGTTATACGTACATTACAGCAAGCAATCATACACACGTCGAAATTATACTTTTGTATCATTACTTAAAATCTCATATTTAATTCCATTGTGTATTTTTTTTTCTTTTTATGAATTTTCTTTTCCGAAAAAATAATATCGTGAAAGATTCGCGAGATAAATTTAACCTCGCAAAAACGGTACAGTAAACGTGATGAGAAGAAGAGAAATTGCCAACGAATGCTTTGAGAAAATAAACGGGAGAATAATAATTCGGTACATAATGTTGGAAGTTTGCTGCGTCGATTCTCGCGCGTTTCTTTCCCTCTTCCCCACAGTTCACGATTGATAAAGGTAGGGGTTGTGTGAATTCGTTGCCGAGACCATGTTATTTTCCTCGGTATTCATCCCGACGCGTTGTGACGATTTTACGTGTAGTTCGCGTTGTTCGACTGTCCCTCCCGTGTATATCTTAACGTTCCAATTTTATGTCTCTTTCTCTCTCTACATCTCTCTCTCTCTTCCTTCACCTCTCTGGTTATATACTCGGCCCTGCGCCCTCGTCAATATTACGCGAGTGCGATTCGTCGATTATCCTCCGTTTGGATAATAAGCATAATGTTTTATTAGGCACTTGGAATCTGCGTTATTTTTCTTTTCAATGTTTACTATGTATAATATTGTCGTACGAACACACTACTAGATCCGGCTGGTGAGAACATGCCTGTATCATGTCGTTGTTATTATCATTATTATTTTATATTTCCTTTTCATTCTAGATGTGTCCTTCTGTTGGACATAAATGTGTTACGACGATTCGCACTTTGATGTATTTGAACAATCGCTACTGTTAACAACTACTTGATACAATTGTACATAACTCTCATCCCCATTCGTTATAGTTCTCGGATATTATATAAATTATTTAATATATTTAATCATAAATATAGTGTTTGCTGCCTCTATTGCTGGCTTACTACTCGTTTCTCGCGCCTGTACCAATGCATCTTTACTGTTCGTAACATTATCGTTGCGAATCGACTGCTGTTTCGTCATATCTAATGTTTCATTACTGTATTTTATGATAATGCTCGTCACGTTTCCATCATCGGAACGTTAACGAAAATCCTTATTTCGATCTAGTTTTTTTTTTCTTTTTCATATATTTTTTTTTTTCATAGTGAACCCACGGATATATTGATAATGAAATGTCAAAACATGTACATATGTATACATATGGCGCGTGTACAGAAAAAAAAGAAATAATGACAGTGGCGAAAAAAAGAATTTTCGTTACATTTTCGAGAGCCAACGGAACTCCCGTTAACGCTTATGCTAAGAACAGTCTTGATTATAATTCAGATTTCATATTATTATAGACTTTACGAAAAAAATGTATTTCGTCAAATATTCTTTGATGTGTATCTTTCATACATGAAATATATGTGATTGAAATATAAATTGTCATTTATTTGTAGAGAAATTAATGCTTGGGATAAAAATTTGAGTTATTTAACGTGAATACGAATATTTATTAGTTTTCATCGGTCCGATGAAGAACAGAAACGCTTCGACATTTAATATTTTAGTGTTGGTCTAGTTATCATCTAATATTTCTCCTCCATTTCATTAAATACGATGAAAAATCAATGTTTTCATTAAATTCGTATATTATTTTTGTTCTTAAAGCCATCGTAGCCAAGTTTTCGAAAAATCTATACATTTCGTTACCGTATTACGCGGAATTCAGACCCACAGAAATGATGAACATTTTTTTTATTCTGTTGTTGATTGGACTTAGTCACTGCTGAAAAAAAATTCAGCGAACCGACACGAGAACGTTTCTCGCAAACTCTGTGAATATAACAGTCAATGATAGATTCGTTCTGCATCGAATAACAATTCATTAAATCCCATCACAACCAAATTTAAGACGAGTCAAATATTAAGTGATCGTTTACATAAATCCAACTGCATATTCCGAATGATATTAAGTCTTAAAAACTCGACTCAAATTTGGCACTTACATTTATATATAATTTTCATCAAATTCAATCACAAATTATAACGCCAACACATCATATGAATTCTTAACCCAATGTTTTTTCCCTTATGTCCGTGAAGCTTCATTAACTTTCTTGGCTGATCGATGTTTCAATGCTGTCTAGCGGCATACGCCATGTTTTATGGATACGAAAAATTGTAGCATCATCGAATACAGAAAAAAATGACACTGAAATTCGCTGAATCTGCAATTCTCACCACAGTACTCATAGTATATCTATAATATGTGCATATATATATATATATATATATATATATACTTTTCGTGAGGCTTTCGGCTACTGTTAGATAATTTCGAATTTATAAATGTGCATTCTAACTGTATTATAAGCTTTTCGACTGTCGCTTCGATAGAAATAACAAAAATGCATTTGTCACTTGTCTGATTCTCGTGAAACGTAATATTTTAACAGTATACGTACTCGTATATATATGTATAGATACATTTGTATTTTTTTTTACCTACTCGTAAAATTTACGCATAACCAATGAAACGAATGTTAAACATAGAAATGGTTAGATTACTCGATAGAGTCTTAGGCTAAAACGTAAATGTAGGTCAACGTCTGTACCGGGATCGATCGATCTCGCGCATTCACTTTTCTCTTAGCTTCCGCAGAGCTCTACGTCAACTCCCTCTCCTCTTTCTTCGTTCTGGGCTCTCGAGTAGCTACGTCGTCTTAGACACGGTCTGGGTCGTTTGTTTCCGGATTGCGAACTTTAATTTCATTCCTCCTCGACCGATAGAATTATTTTCTTTCTTTGTTTTTCTTTTTTTCTCAGTCAATTTTTTATTCATTTTTCGCACAAGTTGGTACGGTCTTCTTGTGTGTCCAAGTTTTTTTTTCATTTACTCGAAGTAGTCCCTGTTCTTGTTTACAAACACAATAGCGATACTTGTCCTCGTATAAATAATTGCCCATTTCTGGCCTCACGGGGTCCATCCGGTATGTAAATCTATTTTTTATTTAAATTATTAAAACGTGAATATTTGTTACGTATTCGGAAATAGTTTTTATGTCAAATGATCTGTACACTGTTTGGGTTGTAATACTTTTATTTCATAAAACTAATTAAAACATATTTTCATGATTATTCTCAGATGTATATTTTTTTATAAAGAATTTTAAGCAAACCATAATTTTTTGTAACGGGAGTAGTAAACATTTTAACCAACGAATAATAACCATTTGAGAATAATTGAATTTCAGGATTTTTAAAAAAAAAGAATAACCCTTGTTTTCCATACGTTAATTTAGAGATATTTTTTTCATCAAACAGTATTTATAAATTGCATTGAAATAAGCCTGTCCAAATCGACTACCTTTTATAACTTGCATTAATCGATATAATCAGCTGTTTATTTCTTAAATACATATAAAAAAAAAATAAAAAAAACTAGAGAAACGCGCAGTAAGATACGAAAAATGTACAATTGTGTTTCTTTTCTCAACGGTAGTTCAGAATTATCGTTTAAGGGCCCAGCTCGATCCGATCTTTATCTGAAGAGTGTAAAAACTGAAAACTCTCGTGTATATGAATATTACGTAAAGCCTCGTGAAGTGATAATATGCAGTAAAGTTTTTAAAGCTTTCCACTCACGACATTACGATATTATATTTATATATATATATATAAATATATATATGTTGTATATGTATGTAATATCAGCAGGAGCTAAAGCGGTGGTGAAGAACCCGCAATGAAATTAAGCCATCTGGGTACATGGTAGGGGCGTGCTGGGCGAGTATATGCTCGCTGGAGCAACTGGTTGATTTATCGGTGGCGCTTTCGCCTAGTGAAAACTACCCGCTCTCAGCGCCCACCAACGCTCTCTCAATTGGTTTACGCCTAGCTCCACAAATTGCTTCATTCAAACGAAATTCAGATCAGAGTTATCATCGTATATATATATATATATATATATATATATTTCCATTTCCAACTGGAATTATACTTTATGCCTTCTATACTGGATACTTTGAAGCTCCCAAGCGCAAAAAGGATAAACATGAGGGAGGCTGCTGAGTGTATCAACGAATGATACTTAGCGAACGATATACAAATCCCTCGAGTATTTTATATATATATATATGCCTGAAAATCCCTCCGTTATTTCGATACAAAAAAGCCTCAAGCTGGCGACAATTTCTTTATGAAATTCTAATTTCAGATAAAAATTGACATACAACTGTTTTTCAAAACTGATATTTCAAGTAGAAAATTTATTTGATTGAACTCCGATTATAAAATCATTACGAACTATTCTTGCGAAGAAATCATTTTCAAAAAGTTTGAGAATAGTTTTAATTTTAATAAGTTTGTGAATCGAACGTTTAGGAAATTATACGTTCTTCGATTCAAAGACATTTTTTTTTTTTTTTTTTTCCTTAAAGAATATTAAAATGAATGATATTTCGAGAAAAACATTTTATCGTTATAGATATTAACGGGATAAACATCGATAAAGGTTTTAGTTTAACACCGTGGAATAGTATTTTTAAATGTGCAATTTTTATTTAATAAGCGACGAGTCTAATTTATTTCAGTATATAACCGCAAGTAGTGATAGTTGTGAGGGGTAAGTGATGATGCGGCGGACTACCGCAACGTCGTTTTCAAACGAGTTCTCTTTTCATAGTACATACTATACGTATACAAGTTTATATTTAAATATGTTTAGAATATACAGCATTACTATATTGGAAGAACGGGAGAGTGGGTTCTGCACGATGTATATTCCCCAAGCAGTTGGGGGAGAAAGTATCCTCGTGGGTGTCCTTGCACCCCGATGCTCAAAGTTCTCTGGCACGATCGTGCCTCCGCACCCCCGGGAACGACTCGGTGGTAGAAACTCGCCGTTCGGCCAGACACCCACTGGAATTAATTGCATTTGCCAGCCTTCCTTTATATCTCCATTTCCCTTCTTCTTGCGTTTATAAAGCTTCGTTCGAACGTTCTTTTTCTTTATTCATTCCCTAACCAAGATCGCTTATATCAGCTCGATATTATACTGTGAGGATCATCATCCAACACCGTTCTTCATGCGTAGATTCTTAAACGTCAACCTTTGACAGCGAACCAAATTCTCTCTCTCTCTTTCTCTTTGGTTCATTCTGTCTCGTCTTAGAAAAAAAACGTTAATATTCTCTTTCTTCCTAACTTTGAAATTGCTAACTTTTCGACAAACAAAAATGACCAATAAGTTTTTTTTTTTTTTTAACAATTTAATTCGGCGTGTTCAAAATTTTGATACTGCAAACACGTTGAGGAATCTTTCAAATGTATTCTCGATTTTTTTCAATGAAGACCCATCGAAGGGCTGCTGAGGACGAGCGGATGAAATACGCTTAGGGTCAAATTGACCCAATATGTCAATTCCGAAAGGCCAAATTTAAGTGTGGCAACCGAAGAGTTATGTCTTAAATCGTCAAATACAAGTACTACAAATAATTAGACTTAAGGTGATTTTATAGCAGTTGCAGGAGTGAGGGGTCGATAACTGAAAAGTAGATACACGTTTTTCTCGGACACGCTTGATATTTAAAGAAAAAGATGAGTTACGCGTTAATCTGTCATTAAACGAGAACAACGTGTAACTCTTCTTTTTCTTTAAATATCAAACGTGTCCGAGAACAACGTGTATCTACTTTGTTACCGACCCCGAGACTGACAGATCACCTTAACCTGGATTCATAGCTTAAGAATATGAACCCAAAGGTATAAATGTATTGGTCGAACACTTCATATTGTCAAATGCCTTAGGGAATTTGGCTTTGCTGTATACGTGCGTTAGTGAAATCGTGCGGATTTGAACTAAGGGATGAGTCGCTACGTGATACGCGTAATATAGTTGTAAACGACACAAGTATGACGTATTTACTCTGGTAAACTGTATATGTGTACTATAATGATTATAGTTTGCTGCGCCTAGTGCTTTCTCTCCTCTATGCGGGTATATGAACTTTCCAAGCGGAAACAAGCGTGTCTGTCTGTATCTCCATGAGCTACGTATAGTTTCCTACTCCAAATGGATTTAGGACAGGGAAAGATATAGGGACGAACTAAGGTACCCGTGGCAGGCTGGAATATTTAATGATTTTTCCACACTTTTTATTCTATCATTTTACCACTCAAACATCTGTCCAGATTTGATTCTAAATCGAAAGCTCAATTCGTTTGTTGAACGCTTCAGTTTCGACATCGAGTATCTTGACCTTCATCCACGTCAATATGTCTCGGTCTATTTTTATCACGTTTTTTTTGATTAATCATTTTACTTCTTGACGAGATTATAAACTTCCGAGGAGCACGAAACAACGTCAGTCTATTCATTATTCTATGATTTTTAATGCAACGTTTGTAAATAATGCTGTAGAATTTGTTAATTTTGAGTAGTAAAAAAACACAAGTGAGGTTTTTTTTTCGGATCGATAAAATATCGCTTCAGGTACTCTCTTATGCCTGGGTCTTGTCTTATATATAGATATATATTAAATTTATATTTATATTGCATTCGTAGAGCAAGCGTCGATTACGCGAAACTAAAGGGAAAGGTTAAAGGTCCAACATAGTACATAGGAATATAAAATCGATCTACACGTAGGAAGAGAATGGGCACGAGCGTGGGCAGTTTTTTGATTCAATTCTAGTGTGAAATTCGGAATTCGTTGGCGAACGCAAAGGTTTGCGTCAAATAACCTTTACGTCAAAAGTCTCATCAGCTTTTCACGTGGGTCGAGACTAACCGAGTCTTTGAGCGATGTATACAAAAATAGGGCAAGATGAATACAGACCAGTTTATTATTACATCTACCCACGATTGATCTATAGATGTAGGTTTTCTTGCACATCAGTGAAGAGCAAAATAGTCGAACTCACGATAAAATCAAAAAAGGCCACTGTTACTACCGGTACTCAATTCTACATTCGGCGGAAATGAACAAAAAAAACACTCTCCTCGTCCATGATACGTCAGAGAAAAAATTAATTTATAAGGATTTAGTGCCATGAAATTTTGGGGTAAATCATGATTTATTCGGTATTCAGTGGGGAAGATTCCATACGTGAATTTTTGCCTGCCTAAGTCTGCGATCTAGTCGCAGACATGCTCTTTTGCTCGGGGCGGTCTGCCGAGGCGACCATGGCGGGGACAGCGAAAACACACGGATCGCAGCGAACGCGCGGCCCGCCGAACCACCAATACATAATAAGAATAGTAACGAATAATAAAAAATACTAATTAATAATATTATATTAATTCTTATTAATATAAATAATAGCAATGAGGAGGACACAAAAAAATTAAGCTTGATTATAAATATTCATTTGTCACATAAAATTCGAGACACTAGTGTTTTCTCATAGGGAAAACCAATGAACAATAAATGCTTCAGTTTTAATGTGACCAGTTTCTTATTTTTTCACGTGAAAACATTCTAAATCCTTCTCATTCTTTGAATAATCCTTGCCACTTTTCTCTTTTTCTGATGATTTTGAAATATATCTTTGTCTATTCTCTTCTGTCATTTTCGAGTTGCAAAAAAAATAAAAAACAATACGTAAAAAATATGAATTGAAGGCAGAAAAAATCGTCGAAGCACTTGGCGAGTTTGGAATAAAGTTTGTGATCTAAGTTATGCGAATAAACTCGACAAATGCGTCAATGCTTTTTTTTTTAATTTTAATTATCACTTAATTTTCGAATTCCACTAGTTGACAATTATTATCTATGTAAAAGTATAAATGATAACGATAATAATAGAACTGTATACGAATCTGCTTCCGAGTAGAAAAAATACCGTGCACACGCATACAGTGAATAACGCCGTGCCTAGAATGAGTTTCGATAATACTCATAAATACAGTGGCCACGTGTCAGAGGGGATTTGTATAGTCATCCCAACTATACACATGCGAAAGGGAGGAATCGCACATATCTCTTCGATCGCCGAAGGATATTAAACTTCCAACAGCACACAATACGCCTGGTCCGTCACTACTCTTTCTCTTTTTTTCGTTTTCCTCACTCTCTCCTTTTTTCCTTCACCTCTTTATCTTCACGAACCGTTGATGTTGTTCCCCCTCGATATTTCTTCCAAACAATCCTCATATCATTTCTCGTGTTTTGTTTTTTTATTTTTTTTTTATTTCGAACGACCATGCGTGACATGGTGGTTTGTATCGTGTAATTCGAGTCTTCATTCGGGTTGTTGAAAAAAAAACTCCATTTCTGGATTTTGGGGCTACATTGTTAACAGAATTTGGTTCAAAATTTGTTGTAATTCTATGCAAAAAAAAATGTGACGAATTCCATTCCGTATACTGAAATATTAACGACAGTCTTCCTTAAAATCCTGTAGAAACATTTGTAGTAGAAGTTTCGTTGAAGTTTACACCCATGAACTTTCACTTTGGATTTAAAATGCTTGGAGTAGCGTGTACTTGTGATCCTACAAAAAATATATGGTGCTTTTATTCGTAGAAAGGTGATGCGGAGACTTGTTGGCACGCTTGGAATTTCGCTTCACATACTCTCTATGGTTTTGCTCGCACAGTTTCCTCTATAAGAGTTGTACATCGATTTGTATACGTGTTAAACACAAATGCCTTTCTATACTCCTTTATTCTATTCTTTGAGAATGTATAATTGAATATTAATTAGCGAAGGATTGCTCAAATGACACATTTTTCAATATATTATTTATTTTCTTAACTTTTGGGTCTGTGGACAATTCAGCATGTCATTGAACTTTGTCGCCACTACTCGTCAGGCTTGGCTCTTGTGGAGTTTTTATCACAAGCACAAAACCTTCTGCACCTTCATTTATTCTGAATCTTTTCTTTTCTTTTTTTTTTTTTTTTTGAAGGAACAGTTAAATAAAAAATGGAAAAAATAATTTTTGGCGTACAAGGAGAATGACGCGACTATATATGAACGACCAGAGATAAATAAGACAATAGGCGATGACGATGATGATGCGAGAGAAAAAATATAGTTGAGCTTGGAAAAGAGAAGGGACGAGAGGTAGACAGACAACCTTTCGCGTGCAAAAGCGCGATATCCCACGGTCGAAACGAGCAACTGCGTTAAAACTCTTCTCATCGTCTGGCTGATGCTTTTTCTATTTTGCTGCTCCGCATGTTGTTGTGAGCCAGAGGTCTAGGCATCGTGGTATTTTTTTCAATGAACAAAAGCTCCGCAAAGAGGTCCCATTTTACCGGATCTTTTTTAATTGTGTATTCTCCTCCTGCTCTCTCTCCTTACCATTGAAAAAACGTCGGTGCAAATTTGAACTAGCATAGTTTTACTGGTGCAGTATTTTCACGATAATTGATTAGCGCAATAAGAGCCAACGTTATGAACACTTTACTCAAATTTTCTTCGTTCTATTCATCAATTTTTCGTCAACTTTCCATTCAAAATATAAATTAATAGTAAGAAATATATGGAAAATTATACTTCGAAAGATCATTTTTTTAGCCTTATTATCATCGAGGACCAAGTTTTCCGATTCATTAATTCATATAAAAATAAAACAAAAATATAAAATAATTTATGTTAAAAAAAAAAAAGAATTCGCTTCAATTTCGTAATTGGAAACTGTTTGCTGAGTTTTTATTTCTTTATTTCCTGATGAACCTTCTTCGCCATGAATCGTTTAATTTTTTATGACGTTTTATTAGTACATTATTGCACGTTTAACCGTGGGAAATATATAAAAGTATATGCAGATTTTCGTATACTTGAGATTCGTATAGAATGACACTCGTTCGATAGATATTTTTGTACGATAAGATTTTTGGTTTCTTGATTGGCAATAAAGAAGGGACAGAGATGAGAGAAAGAGGGGAAAGCGAGATTCGATTTGAAATTCAGTGCTCGAATCTCGGTTCTGCGTGCGGTGTCGCACACAGACGAGTTTTCCCAGGAGTTTGGGTGTGAGAAATTCAACCGTATCGAGAAACGAGAAAGAAATAGCAAAAGCAGAAAGAAGAAAAAGCGATTGTTTCCCTCTCTCTCTGACTACGAAGTTCGATGGAATATTCGGGTAGCTACGGTGGAATTTTCGTCGCATGATCGAACAATGAGATTTGCAGCGGGAGAACATATATATTGAGAAAGTTACGAAATTACCCCAGTAAAGAAAACCTCTGGAAGAGGGAATAAAAACATAGGAAATATTTATTCATTTGAATATATTTATTATTTATTGTACTTTATATCTTGAAATTCGTGACGAGGTTACGTACTCAGACCGATCGGTAGAATCACGCAGTATATACTTTTTATCGAATTTTGCGGAATCAGGGTCTTCCACGGCGTTATGGGGCGGCACGTGTATTTTTCACCGTTAAAAAATCGACGATTTTTTTGCACTCGTGTAAGAAACTAGCCATTTTGACGTTGATGCATTTTGTCTAATGCTGTCGGAAATGTTTCATTGGAACGATAAAACAGTAAAAAAACAATAAAAGAGAACATTTATTCTCAGAGGGTTTGGAAGAGTTTAAAATTTTTTAATCATATCATGTGATTAATATTGACATAAATCAACGAACAAACTGATTAAAATCAAAATACTTAATCGTAGCAACGTGTGCAGGGAAACACCTTGAATCTAACAGTTCTTTGTTTTTGATTTTGTTTCGTTTTCAAAGCCTCACAAAAAAAAATAACATTCAGTTGATTCAATCTATATTTCTAATTAATGAGAAATAGCCAAATTTTCAAGTTTTAAGTTCAAATTACCGAGAATTAAATTGAAGGAAAAATAATATTTCTATTATGACATTACCATATTCGATCATAGTAATATTCAATAATATTTCCATGCTTCTGCATGGTTGCGTATGAGTCTTCTCGTTCTTAGACATAATCGGTAGTCGGAGTCTGAATAATAAACCTACTTTGGTTCCGAAAAATTTTGTACCCATTTCCGGAGCGCCATTCCTATAATGAGAAATGTTTCGACGCTCTGCACCACGTAGTGCAGTTGGAGCGAGAGGCTTTAATGTGGAAATTCGATTATATCTACTCAGATAGCATTATTCATTGGAATTGAATACAGTTTTCTAGTTTGAGAATACAGAAATTTGCTTAATACAAATTTTTGAAAAATTGAAAAAACGATTCTCGTGGATTTGAATCGATCTTTTCCCTGGTTGTAAGTCAAAGCCTCGAATAGAGGATTGAACATTTTGACGTTTTCAATATACATGTGACTCCATGCCAACTCGACCTTCTGTGGAAATTCACATTTTTGATCCGGCTTAAATTTTATCATCTTTTTGTACCCCGTGAATAAGAGCTCCATGGAGCTAACTAGTGCTAATTAGTCGTTACTATAGTTAGTTACAATTAGTAGTAACATTAATGAGAGATTCGTGAAACGTTCTTCCCTCGATGAATTACATCCCGCATAATACGTCGCTATACACGAATCTTCGTGACATCGAGTATTTATATGTGTTCGGATGATATGGCTGAACTCGACAGGATTCATATAGTGTCTACTAATTCTTAAGAAGGAGCATGAGCTGACTACCGAAAGCAGGAGTATCCATATGACAGATAATTCGTCTGGTGCATGACCGATGAGCTCGAGCAAACTTTGACTTTTCATCTCAAAGCGCACTACGGAAGAAGTTATAGGTATAGTTTGTTATGGCGTATAGATAGGACATTGAGAATCCACCGGCTCAGAGATTTTCGAAGCTTCCAACAGTCATATAGGGTCTTTTCCTTGATGCTCAAGCATCCTAGCTTCAGGCTAGAGAGTCCGAAGCTCTTTCTCGTATCGCGAGCCAGAGTATCGCCGTGTCACAGTGGAGAAGCTCACGAAAGACCCTCAAAAGCTCTCCCCACTGACTGTTCGACTTCCTCGGTTATAGACGCGAATAGCGGACGAACCAAGCTTCCAAACTGGAGATGAAAGCTTATATACACTCTCACAACATATTATATACTATCCTTGTGTTCAGATACAATAGAAAAAATTTCAACAAAAATCTCGCAATAGAAACTTATTATCCGTCCCGAAGATACTCGAAGAAATCTTTTATTAATAATAATCATATTTCATCATCATCTTTATTATTATAAAAGGTAATAAAAAATAGTTTTTTATTCGCTATTATGAGTATGATATTATCTCACCGGCTACAAACGCTCATTTGTCCGGTTTTAAAAACAAAATTGGCTGTGCAAAAATGCAGCAGTTTTCGGAGTTAATTAGAAGTATCTACGGAAGTCACATTTGATCAAATGGATTTAAACCATTTCAATCCGTTTTATCGAAAACTATAATATAAATTTTCGCTAATTTTCCAGCAATGTTTTTACGTAGTGAAGTGAAATTATAGGAGAGTAAAATTGTCGATTGTTCATAAATGAGTACGAAGGCAAATATATTTTTATGATTGTGTAGAGCTCAAACAAAATTTCATAAAGTTTGTTTGGAAATTTAAGAAAAACAGTTAACTTAAGGGATAGAAAGGCTCACAGATTGTTTTAAAGGACAAAGCAGCGCGAAGATAGATCTTTTGGTTGCGAAAGGCAAAGAATGGAGAATCTGCATCATCAGCAAAATTCTGTTGCGGTTGTCTTAATTTACGCAAGTTACACCTTTTCAAATGTCATAAACGGGCAACGATCGGATAAGCTAAAAGTTTGAAAAGGCCGATGACGATGCTTCAAGGCCGAGATGAACATTCGTTGTGGTTGTGGTGATTGGAAAACCGAGAGAATCTGGTCAAATTGTCTGCGAACCTAGGGCAAGCTCCGAGAGAAAGAGATCGCACAGGCGTCCTCATATATGCAGATAAAAAGAGAGAGAGAGAGAGAGAGAGATAGAGAGAAAAAGAGGGAGAAAGAAAGACTGGGTTCACCATCGCAAGAAGAAAGTTTGGAAAAGAGCCAAGCAGGAAAGCTCCCGCGCGAGTCAGGCAAGGCAAACGCAGACAGGCATACAGCAAGGATAACAGAGAACGGAAGGGGTTGGTGCTTTCGATGGTAGAGGGAGAACAGGTACATCAGCGTGAAGGGCGCAAGCTCGAGGTCGTCCCGAACACTCCCACTCCGGGGTTGTTCGCGAGGGGGGTGGGGGGTGGGGGGTGGAGCTTTCCCAAGCCATCTCCACGACAATACATATCCGGTCGAATTTGGCTCAGTTCTTTTTACGCTCGTAACGCGCCCAACGCACGCCCGTGCGTGCCGCTCGTTACACCCCGATTGCCGCCACACTCCAGCGGGCGGCGAAAAAATTACAATCGCCAAGAATTTTCCCGCGTACGTAGTTACGTTCTCCCATGTTTTTTTTTTTCAAATACTACATTCCAAAAATTTTTGGTTTTTTTTTCGTCGGAATTTTACTCTGTTATCGACGAAATTAGTGTTACAATTATTTACCAACGACGATTGAAAAATTGGTGCGAAATTTGACGAAATCCGCATCATCGAAACAAGTTCCGACGTCTATAGAGATAAACCTCTCACGTCATCGAACAAGAAACAACTATAAAATCGTCACGAATATTTCGGTGTTTGCGCGATTTTAGTCTTGTGTGCTACGAGGGTCAACCTTGTCCTCGAGCTCGAGCCTCTCACCTCCATCTTTTTGCTTCTCCATTTACGGACTCTATCCAGTATCCAATGCCCATTCCATCATCAACGAATTAAAATTTCATTTGAAACCGCCGCGATACACTTTACAGAGTATTTTTACTCTTTTTCTCATATACTTCTTGACGGAATATTTGATAATCGATTATGTAATATAATAGAGAGAATCAATGTCCTCTTCAATGTCGTTGTTGCATTTTTGGGACAAAAGTGCGAATAAAACATGTTCGTAGGAGCTTTTAAGATGAAATGCTTGAAATAGTGACGGTTATTACATTCACAACACAAGGAATCCCAACATAAGACTCTTGTAATCCACCAAAGTTTATCCTAAAAGTGAAAACAAAAAAAAACCACAAGTTGGCATTTCATTAATTCTGGTGGGCTCATTAATAACAATTTTGAACCCCCTTTTGGTTTTACATTTCAAAAAAATTCTCCCAGATCTCTCCGAGGAACGATGCTGATACGCACGATCGGTTTTTATAGACTTTTGCACCATTCTATCGTTCCGCACGCCCTATAAATCGACAAAATCGTATAATTTACGCTCAAATATACTTGCGCCGATAAAGAAATACCTTAACGCTTGACTAAGTTGTATTTTATATATGAAATAATAAAATAAAAAGAAGAATTAAAAAAAAACGCATCATGGAAAATATGCAAGTATTCCAAGGTGCAACGAGATGTCGACGGTGCGTGAAAATTCCACGGGAGTTGAGTTAAACTCTTTGGATATACACTCTGTGAACATGCGGTAAATTTACATTGAGGCATATACGTGAGGTGTGTATAAGTTAACCTCGCGTAAAAGACGGGAAGGGATAAGAGAGACAAAAACATAGGAAGAGTGAGAGAGAGAGAGAGAGAAAGAGGGAAATAATCGGTCACCAGAATTCACCTTCACTGATGTGTTGTATTCGAACTCTCCAGCACCTTGGTTACCTTTTTCCTTCACGGATTCAAGAGGCTCGTCCCACAAATCTACACATGCTCACACAGACGCGAACATTAAGACACATACGAAGTCAAAACAGCGAACACGAATTCATGTTTTCTTACCGTTGATTCTGAAACACCTTTGGTCTCTCGTGTACCTGTATACCTCCCCCCAATCTTTCGAGGTCTTGTACTTTTACCATCCACACGAGACGAGCATACCCGTGCGTAGCACCGGAGACTTATCCGCTTCGAAACTCCCTCTGCATTCGTCGATCGTTGATCGTTGGCTCCTGGTGGCTTTACAACAACATATTTCCAGAACTCTGTTTTCTAATTTAATTTGCGGTCTCGCGTCTCAATTAACGTGTCTCTTTACATCGATTATTCTTATTTTATCCGTTTGTTCATTAAATTCATGAAATTTGATTAAACGACTGTAAAAAGAAAAAAAAGAAAGACAAATGATTGAACTCTCTTGAAATAACAATAAGATCTGTTTTCTGTATTCGCAGATCTCGGATGTAGCCAGCAGGAGTGTGGGTGACTGCGGTGCGCCAAAAGTGTGTTGTAAATACGTGAAGAATTGGTGCGGGGGTGATCGGTGAGGGTGCTACGAGTGCAGATTTAGTGCACACTGTGCTTACACTACTATCACCACTAAATCACACATACATACATGTTTATATTATATATATATCTTCTTCATACATATATTCTATTACGGAGCTGTGTAAGCTCATAGCAAACCGTACATTAAACGTGAATCTCTACTACGACAACTACAAAAACAACAACAACAACAACAATATTCGTGAAACTGCGTACTGCTGCTGATGAAGCAAATACAAAATTGACGAAATACACAAGTGGACAAACCGGCATACGCAACGGTATATAACTCGAGTCCAACCATCAACAACCTCGGTCCCACGAAAATGGAGTCAATCGGCTGTCAACGAATCGTATTAACTCTCCTATTGTGTAATTTCCTGCTACCACATTTTGGTAAGTCAACGTTTCATTTTTACGATCGTTTACTCTTTCTCTCTTCATTCTTTTCGCTTTGGTACAATATTTTATTTCGTATATGGCCAAACATCTAGTAAATAAAATTCCATGTCAAAGAATTTCGATTCCTTTCTCTGCCTGTGGCTATACGAAGAAGCTGGAAATAATACTCGTTAATTATATTCGTTATGACTCATTGATTAGTCGATACAAAGGAACCAGTATGCAGAGTGTAAAGTTGGAATATCTCTGAAACTGTAATGTTCAAATAACATCTCAAAAACTCTCCGAGTGAATTCCATTTTTTCGAACAGTTTGGAGACTAGAATTTTTTTTATGTTGCCATGGGAAAGAGCTCATAGACTGTTAAGAACAAATAATAGAAGTTAATTCAACCGGTATGAAAACACACGTGCAAAATGTGTTTTGAAATTTTATTAAATTATAGGTTTGTAAATAATTTTTTCTTCAAATACGACACTGAAACATTATAACGATGGCACGTGGGATTGTAGTGTTGCATGGAAAATAATAGTATTTGATTGAAACATATAGAGTACATGGATTTTGATTGAAAATGAAAATCCAGATTTCATAGGCCATCACCTAACATTCTAGCATCGAAAGATGATAATGATTTCTTATTTTAAAAAAATTGACGTACAAATTTCAGAAGGAACTCCACTTAGAAAAATATTGTCGTTACTATCAATAGCTATCCTTGGAAACGTGTAACGTTTGTTTACTTATATTTTTAGACGTTCTTCGAATGATATAAAATAACAAATTGTATTAATATCGCAAACGACAATCAATGGCAAACCATAAAAGTTAATTTGGTGTTGATTTTTAAGTGGAAAAAACATCTAAATCATTTTTCCTCTGTTCCCTTGTAGCACTAAGATATAAAATTGTTGTGTCAGTAAAATTTTCGTTCATTAAATTAATTCTAGTCTTCATGGGTGGTTGGCAAACCATTCTGTTTATTTAACAAAGATTTGATTGTTCCAACTACTTAATTCGTTGGTTGCGATAAATATAATCATTTTGTTCGCTACATTCAGATGATTTATTGAATTTCTTTTCTCCGTAAACCGAATCTCGTCTTAATAATTAAATTTCCGGATAATCGTAATATTATATCCGCCCTGTTTATGAAAATTGAAGTAAAAAAAAAAACAACGACGTTATAAAACCCTCGAAATGTAGCTGTAGCAATCATTTATTTAATTTCCTTTTTGAATTTAGAACATTGATCGATCATCATAGAGGTTGCATGAAAAAATTGAAAACAGTACAGTAGATTTCAGTTACGTAAACAATCACTAGTTGAGCATTGATGTGTTTGTTATATCGGTAAAAAAAAAAGACGTGTACGAAATACTTGCTATAACATAGAATTGTCGATTCCGAGCACGAAACTTTCACATTGGTTCGAGACTTTTGCGACTGATGGGGCAAATCGCCTCGAGTACATTCGCCGTTAGCCGTGGAGATATTTGATACTTCGAGTACACGACACCCGAGAGACTAACCTCGTTTTATTTGCTACAAAAAAGCAACGAAAAAAAAAACAAAACAATCTTTAAGAAATATAAAATGGAATGAAATTCCATACGCTGAGTATGTTAATGTGGAAAAAACAAGTTTCACATTATTTGGCTATACCCGCATAGATTTGATCGATGTCAATGACCCAGTGAGAAGTATGATTACTAGTGTTACAAACTAACTCTACACTCAGTGTTCCAATACTTTTGTAATAATTTTTGCAAATATGATCTACCTGGGGCTTTTAAAGTATAAAGTAAGAATAAATTTGTACAGCGAGTTCATTCGTACATGTGAAATATTTTAGAAACACGATAAACATTTCATTCGGACCCACTAATTCCACTTGTGTCGTGACTACAAATAATTATTCATGACAGGCCTCACGGAGCTATTTAAATGTTGTTTTTCTCGTTATATACGTTTGTTTTTTAATATATAGTTATGCTTTTACGCTGATATAAAGGCATTTCTACATGTACATATAAATATTCTTCGGTCTTTCAATGTTATACGTACAAGTTTGCTCGCGGTTCTGTATGCTTAAAATTTATGTTCAAGTGTCTGCAAAGTTATTATGTGTATATGAGAAGCGAGCGAGGACTAACGTTCGACCGACCGGTAATTCCATAATGGCCCGGCTCGACGCAAGTTTTGAATGTAGCTGGTGAGATACGATGCAGCCGTGGCCTACTTTTGTTTTTTTTTCACTCACACACACACACACAGCTTCACACAGTTTCGACGTACTTTCACTCGATGCTTTTCCTGTATATTGCTCGTGTACTCTTACGAGCAAAGGTTTCTCACTCCGAATCGCTGTACCAACCATCCATCGCTCTCTTCTTGGCTTCCATATGTACTTGCAGATTTTCATCTTTCTTATTTATACGTCAAGGCTAAAACAATTCGAGTGTCTCGACGCGACAGTTTTTCAAACAGTATTTTAATACAAAATTTCACTTATTTCTGGCAACTATAATATTCAGGAGTGCGCATCAGGAAATTGAATACCACGCGTTCCATGGAACGCCTAACGCTTTTGACACTTTAGATGGTTACTTATTTCGATAATACAAAACGTATCGAGTTTTTGTAAAACCAGAGTTTTTGATGATGTCAACCAAATGAAATTTCAGTGAAAATATAGTCGCCTGTATCGGCCCAGATTTTCCTCAGTTTTTCTTGGTCCTCGTGCGAATGCGATACAGTAGTGCATTAGGAAAGAGTGGCTGTGGGCAACACTTGGGGGGGGCTAAAGGAACTCAGGACCGCAAGGGTATACGCAGGAATAATAAATAAATAACAATAGTTTGATAGAAAACCATCTCTCAATTTTTATTTTTCCAAAAGACATTGCCGCTTATTCGTACAAAGTTCTTTATGTCTGTTGATTATTTTTTTTCTTTTTAATTCTCATCAAAAGTGGTCCACCCGTTAGACGAGATTGCGGGGAAGCTGAACTCGGCATTTGTCGGCTTCGAGTAGGGAATATTGTTTCTCGGGGAGAGAGCGAGATTCCCGTGGCGCTCGAATTGCTCGCATTTACCGGCTTATCTGGATTACCGTACCTACTACTTCCCTCTGTCTCTCTCTCTCCCTGCTCTCCCTCTCTCTCTCTCTCTCTCTCTGTATACGAGAACGAGTGCTGTATATCGAAGTAGTACATGGCGAGCACGTTTCTCCTCCGGCCTACTAATACAGGACCGATCGAGGCTCGACCCCACGATGAAACTTATTGTTGAGCACGATATCTCTACTTTGGCAGTACAGAGGGTCGCTACCAGTTGATATAATATAAAAGTAAAATGCTTGAGATCATCAACAGTGATCAGAAAAAACATTACTATAAAAATAGGAGTAAAAGAAATTGGATAACTAGAAAAAAAAAATTATTTTATTTTGCCGAGTCAAAATGTGTTGAGAAATGTAATGAACGAAAAAAAAATATCTATAGTTTTCCACAAAGACGGACACTGATTCCCGTAAGGACGAGCAGGAAAAAAAAATTTCACTTTGTCACAAATTCGTGAGGAAAATAATTCATTGTATAAAAATATTTTGAACTAATTTCTCTTTTAGTGCACGAGGAAAAAAAGAAATAAGTGTGATCGTTTTAGAACGACAAAATTAGAAAAAAGGTATTATTGCCGTGAGGATATATAAATATTTACGCTGGTCATAGATGTCCCCGAAAAGGTATAATAGGATTATCCATTCTGCAACAACGACCTCGTTCTCATATTATAGTCACGTCGAGGTCTTGTACTGAAACATAGCTTATAAAGAGATCATGGTAACGTTATATTCGAATGAATGTAAAATCATAGCTGAAGCAGTAGAAAAATGTAATGCTCAGACCATCGCCGTCCATTGCCCTTTCATACAGGCTTCGAATGTCTATAATATAAATATAAAATACGAAACTCATACAGTTTTATCGATCGATTAATTTTTAAAACTGCATAAAGAAATTTTCAATTGTTTGGTTAATTGTTATACGTCAACGATATGAAACAAATTTCTTAATAGCATCTTACGAAATTTTTTACTTCAATTTATCTTAACAGACGTTGGTAATTGTTGTTTAAAATTGTTGAAATCTCAGTAACTCAATTACATATCGGTATTTTTGCAAACATTACATTCACATTAAATCTTATTTTATATTTGTGAAGTGATCAAATGTGATAGTAAACTTGTAAATTTCAGCAGTCCAAACACTAATTGATAATCTTTCACTGGATCCTCGATAGTAAATACTCAAGAGGTGCAGTAGGAAGCCTCTTTGGAATTATACTGAGTATAAAATGTACATGGAAACATATGTTTGTATTGTAGATGCTTTCGGACCTTTCTGTAAAGGATTAAAACAGAAATCGGAGAAAAAAAACGGATACATAGATACCAGGAAAAGCTCTAGACTAGACTAGACGATGATAGAGAACAGAAGCCGAGTAGAGAGAGAGAGACAGAGAGAGAAAGAGAGAGAGAGAGAGAGAAGGAGAAAGCTCATACCTATCCTCTTTGGAAGTCGAGAGATTACTTCAGGTTCGCTGGATCCAATGCCGAAGGCTTTGGTTTGCTTCGGCCTGCTACACTTTTACAGAACACACATGTGCGTCCATATATGTATTCACATATTATGTATTTTTACGTCAAACAACCCCGACGAGTTTTGTGTTGAAAAAAATCCTAGGAATTAGAGTCTTTCGTTGGTTTATCTTTCGAAACTATCGTACAAGTAGGTAACACCGGTATTATAGTCAACCGAATAGGCAGGTTATATCTAAATACCTACTTACACGAAAAATCCTAAGCTTCAGCTCATTTCTACATTGTACACAATCGACCCATATAAAAAAAAAAGTCCTGGCAATCGTTTACTATAAATAATATATAAATTTGACTTTTTCGATCTATGTTTCTTTCAAATACCCCACGCATGAGCAATTGCCAATCAATTGTTGAGTGGAAGGCGTTTCTTTTGAGTTTCTGATGGTCCTGACCAACTCTCTAACTCAGTAAAAATACGGTCGCCAGTATCGGCTGCTCGGGTTTTCCACAGTTTCCTTTGGCTCTATGCTAATCCGATACAGTAGTACATTAGGAAAGAGTGGCTGTGACCAACACTCTATGGGGTCTCATAGAAACAGGGACAAGAGTAGTGAAGTTGCGAAAAAATTGGGGTTAATGATGTTGTGTTTGGAAATCTCACGGCGATTAAGAAATTCGTTATTGAAATATTAAGATTCACAAGTTTCTTAAAGAGATGGAATGGTTTGGTAAATATCCGCAGGAACAATAAATAAACAAAGAAAGTGTTATATATTTCATAGAGATATACAAGATTATATATTTGTATAACTTGTTGGACTTTACTCCCCAGAACATGGATCTCGTATCGAGTGTATTTCAAAATTTATCCATACAATACTTCATAAATTATATTATGCAAAAATTTAGTAGGCGTGGGAGTTTCGTATCGTTGTGAAAAAAAATCAACCAACAGTTTGACAATTCTCTTCGGCAGTTAAATCGTCGAAGACGAATAATGTGTTTCATATACACAACAATAAGATATCCATGTTCTAGATCTCAACGTTACGGACATTTTCATACCGATAGTATATGAAGGTTGTTACGTGTGTAGAGCCGAAAGTCAATGTGGGGGATGGGCAATAAATGGAAAATAAAGGGAATGAGAAGAATCAAAGAATACGTGAACAACGTTTGAGTACATCGGGGGAAACAATTTAACTAATGGAAGGGATTGCCTTTGGAATTCCCGGTAGACTTCTTCTCCATCGAGTTCCCCATTCTCCAGAATTCTTTCTCTGTATCCCTGACTCTCCTCCCTCTCTTTCTTTCGTCAGGTATATACGATGTAATCCACACGATCGTCCTATCTGTCCCATTTTCATTCCTTTCTTAGCTCTGCTTTTTTCGTGTTTTTTTTTTTCTTCATTTTTTCGATTCCCATTGTCGAAAGTTCCCCACGTACGTATCCACTTCGCTTTAACAGCAAATGTTGGATGTACGCCGTATCGCTTGCTTGCACGGTACAAAGTTGCTTTACTCTGTGCGTGATTCTCAACCCGTAAAGAAGAACGTTATCTCACCGCTAGCATCATCTCGACTTCTTATCTCCGGACCTTTTGCCACGCACAAACAATACACATCAGACAAAGATATACCAGAACGATAATGTTAAATAGGCAAATCGAGTTACAATGATATTAGATAATATAAAAGTATTACGGAGAAGGAGACGAGGGAAGAAAGGAAAGCGACTTTTGGAACGAGGGGCTTGGGAACCGGCGTCGTTCTCGTTGACGGGGCAAAAAGGGACGCGTCGACGCCACATTGAATAGTGCTCCGAGGCCATAATGCATCATTACGAGGTGGGTTAGGTGACTGCGTGACAAATGTCTGACGGGGTTGAAAATGGATTTTCTTTATGGGTTCTTGCCCCGAGCCTGTTTTGTACCGCACTCTCACTTTTTTTTTCTTTTGCGGACAATAGTTTTTTTCTTAAACGTTATCTTCGGTCACTCGGAATACATTTATGACAGTGAATAACTAATTTTGCTTGCTCAGTTCTAAATAGTTACGTTAACCATACAAACAAACGTTTGAACGTCTAGCAGCGAGGGGCAAAGGGGAAAAGGTGGGAAGTTCATTACTGGACGTTAGACGAGCATGTAACTGTATGACCAACGACGATTTCTTCGTCCATCCCGCTATCGATATATATATTTACTTTTATCGCATAGATATATCATAGGTGGTAAGTGAAACAGTGTGCAAATGGGCCTAATATACAAATGACAAAACGAGACGAAATGTTGTCGAAGATTTTAGGGTCGAAGTTAAAAGGTTCCTAGAAGTGTGGGGTGCTTTGAAAACTATTATGCTTTTCCGCCTGTAATGTGCATATAAGTATTTCTTTATGTATATGATATGTCGACATTATTGTGTGTGTTTTGTGCAAATGTGTAGTTGTATGTAAAACGGGTGTGCACACTCGGCAAAAGTGTATACCCGGAGTTGGTTGCGACACACGGGACAGTTCAATATTGCGAGAAGGGGTTGCTAGCCTAGTCGGTCGCCTCAGAGAAATAGGGATCGCTCTTAATGCATTTGGCGAGCTATAGTTGTCGTTACACGTGTATGTGTATACGTTTTAGAGTTATAGACATACCTGAAGATATGGTGGACTATAGAAGTGTTGCTGCTACGATACGCTACTCTGCTTTACGGTATACGCATCACCAGCCACCCTTTTCGCAAGCTCAGCATTCCCACTCTTATTTCCTCTACCCTAAACCTTCCCCCTCCCTCTCTCTCTCTCATATCGCGTACGCTGTATAGCACACATTATCTATCTCACTTCGTCTGGACCTCTTATTCTTTTGGTATCGTTTTCCTACTCTCTCTTTCTCTCTCTCTCTCTCTCTCTCTCTCTCCCTGTCTGTCTTTCGATCTTTTTAATCTTCTTTCTTTTACGCAAGAATATAATAATGAGTAAAAACTGAAGATCCCGATCTCTCGTTTCCACTCGTGCGACTTTAATCTCCTAACAGGCACCAAAACGTTACGAAAAATACATCAGTCGTATTATATTCTTAGGGAAGCTCGAGTGAAAGGTCGTTTTTGCGTTGAGATTACAATTACGTTGAATGAAAACTACCGCCGTCATATTTGCTCAATTAAGATAGTGGTCTAGTTGGCATCGTCTCATAATTTTCAGTGTCCGATTCTGATATGTAATAATGTGTTACACTGAGGTACTAAATTTACTTGGTCCAAAAAAAAATAAAATGTGGTCAACAAAATGAAATTTGTTCAGTTAACTACAGCATTCTCTTCATTAATGATATTTATCTTAACCAACACATTTTTGTGATTGGAACAATTAAACCTTCATTGAAATGTACAAAATGATTTGGAGGCTAAAATTTTTGGTTTTTTTTGATTCAACAGATTCACTTTTATTAACAACTTTAACAGATACAGCATTGTTTTCGCATGGAATGAATTACAATTAAACAAATTTCGCTTCAGTAATAGAAACAGCAAATGACGTTGAATTTCGGGAACTCTTGACTAAACAAAACATGAATTATTATGAAAAGGAAGTAAAATTTCGTGGATTGCACAAAAGATTTCTTTTTTTTTCCACCAAATTCTTATATTCCTTTATCTTTCATTCAACGATTTCCTCTTCAAGAACATCTTTAAATGTCACTAAACTTCGCATGCATAAAACTCGTGGTTAAATATGTGCTGACATTTATGATATAACTGCGGAATATGGAATATCGTTACAGTAGTGACTGCAAACCTCTAATTATTGCATTCTCCGTTCAATTGATATTCGTGCCAATTAGCAGGAGGGTTTTCCATTCCAGGACTGAGCATGACATCTGTCTCATTTATCATGGTTTAAGTATTATACTTCACCATAATAAAATATACATATATACATATATATATGCATACGTATATTTATGAACGTAGATTGTCATCAGTTCTATAAAATAAGAATGAAGCGAGAATGAAAAAAGGCTCCGATGAACGTGAAACAAATTGAGTAATGGTGTGATTCGATATCGTGCGTTAACGTCCGACTTGTGCCATTTCGAGACTGCTCGTTCGCGAGCACTTAGGAAAATCGATATACCCCCCTCCGGCTCACTTGATCCGCCAGCAGCACCGACGTAGCGTTGGATGCTACTGGTACACTCTCGTTGCCGCTTCTGCTGCTGCCAGGCCATATCTTGATTAAAATCAGTGCCACCACTCGTCTCGCTTTTTCGCCCTTTCACCATCTCTCACGTACTTTATTCCCACCACCCAAACCCTTCTCTTGCGGCCCTTGCTTTTCTCTCGGTCTTCACTATCCAGCTCCTTCGCATCAGCGCTTCTGTATCTTTAACACCTCCTTTTCACAGCTACTGGATGCGAGATTCTTATGCCCGTCTTTCCTTTCCTTCTTTGCCTTCTTCTTATATTCATTCTTTCTTCTTCATTCTTATTATCTCACATCGTTCTTCTTCATCGCATCTTTGCTCTTCGTCGATGAATCCAGTTAGTCTCGTTACTGTCCGAGACAACCTCTCTCCTAAACTAGAGAGGCGAGCTTCTCTTTCATTTCAAGCTGTGCCCTCCTTCCTCGCTTTTTTTTTTATGCCCTTCATATATCGCACTGCTGTCATTTCCGGCAGTTTACCTCCGCCCTTCTTGGCAGCCTCCTCGCTTGAGAACCCTCTTCAACGATTGGGATTTCTCCCCCTTTCCCCTTTGTCTCTACAACTTTCTTCCTTTATTAATCCTGACGCAAATGCAAACAAGTAAAATATATGGCTACTTCATATTTAAATTCTAGACAGGCTTCGCGATTCCTATTTGATGTGTTATCTTTAAATAATTATAATTATTATGAACTTACAGATTATCGTTAAATCAACCCACAAGTGTAGAGTGAAAAAGTATTTTCGTCCTCGCGATGATTCGTAAATTACTTTAACATCTTAAAAGATTCTGAGCAAGTGTTCATTGTATATCCATGGTTTTTAATGACAATGTAGAAGATGGATTTACAATATGTGCGGAATACTAAAGGTATTTAAAAACTACTAGCTCCATCTTTATTTCAATATCATAAAATACACATCAATGGGACTATTTGCCAAATGATTGCTTAGGAATAGCCGATTTATTGCTATTTGCGATGCCACCTGTTGGAGAACAGATCTTTGATTTACATCGATTTTCTAAATCTACAGGAAACTTCATATTAGCATCGTTTAAATTATTCAGTAATGTTATCAGAGTTTCTGTTACACATTTGCTCCACTGGTTCTATAATTAATTTTATTGTTTGATAGTTCGTCACAATGTAATATTCAGTATGTTCCGTAGTACGAATACTTGATGAGATGGAGGAAATTTATTTTGGAAACTCGCTAGGGACGAATCTCGTCATTGGCCTTTCACGCGTGCAGTTCACTCTCACTGTTGTGTGGTTACAGAACAAGAGTGTTATGGAGAATGATAGAAGAGTGCCTCTGAAAGATGTGACGGTGATGCTGTGAGTTCTACGAGGTCGTAACGTATAGTTCACGAAAATCGAATATCTCGCCCTCCGCGACTGCCGGTTATTTGTCTCGATCAAATGTTGACCAACGGTCTTCTTCGCTCCCTTTATACGATTTCCCCTCATCCAACGGCTACATATACACTCTACTCACGATACTGCAGTAAATGTATACATGCTTGAAGACTTCTTCAAAGAAAAAAGAGCCCTCTAACTTTTACATTTTTTCAAGAATTCTGAAACTATCTATCCACGTACATAATCAACTTTTAGTGACATAAAGTTCGTGTGAGTGTTAGGAGTAACCGCATAAACGCAACAGGAGCTCGGTCCTTCAAAAAGCAGTCAAATACTCTGTTGAATTTGCTAAAGACTTTCTTTTCATTCATTTCACTGGCATTTTCTTTTTAAACACCTGAGTGTCAGAGAAAAATCATAATTTTACAAAAAATAACGAGGTAGATATGGAAGGCACATATAGAAAGAGGAAATAAAATGAGAGCGCGATTACATGATGAGGCGAGACGTGACCTTGTTAAATGTATAAATAATATACAAGTTGAGTTTTCATTCACATAAAAACTTATTATACGCTGATGTGCCTTGGGGAAACGGAGCAAGGTCGACGCGAAATGATACCAAAGGCGATATACATCTTGTGCGAATTTGGAGCAGATACAGCTTTGCGTTGTAGAGTTTTCTGATGATTTCATAAAAGTAAAGAAACCTGGGACGAAACATCGATTTCTCGTAGATCTCATAAAATATTCATTTATCATAATCGGATCTTGTATGCCGCATACTAATAGCCTAAAGTTTCGGAGAAACTCACGAAAATATATAGAACCGTTAATTGAGTGATAAGAAAAAAAAACTACAGGGAGCACAATAAAGAGAAGGAGAAATAACTCGCTATGAAAGTGAGCGCACACGCTCCTCTCGTCGATGAAAATTGTCTCCACCCGCTCGTTTTACCAGCGTTAATTCGTCCCGGTGATTATGGATCCATTAGCGTGGCAGGCAACAAATAGCACAGTACAATCCAATAACCGTCCACCGGCTACATAATATATAAAAGGGACTGTACTGCGTTAGCGAGGGGTGGATTCTTCGAGTCTCCCACACAACACCGTCGCATCCCTGTTCGTAGTGTCCTCTCTGTCCCACACTATAGCGTTCCCCTTATACACTTTAACTGCCGTTCGCTTTGCTGCTGCAACGGTGAGATATAGAATTTTGTGCCACGAATTTACCAGCTCGATCTGCTTTCACTTTACCATCGTATACAATCATATATACACATATACTTATTCGTAAATGTGGTTGAGAGTAGAAATCGAAGAGCGGCGGCGGAGAGGCCTCGAATCGTTGCTGGTGGTGAAACGTGCGTGTGAAGTCACGACAACCCCAAATCGCGACGATCTGAGCTATTATATATTGTGATCATCGCATTCATTCTCACATCTCTGTAATGTCCTGCTGCCGAAAAGGGAATACAAGAGGGAAAGAGAGAGGGAGAGAGAGAGAGAGAGAATGGCAAAAAGAGATGGGTCTGGTGCGTTAGTGATCGAGGGATGATCAGCGATGATCGAGGGGTGGAATGAACACGTTTCACGTAATCCAAAAGGGTGCGACGAACTAAGAAGTCTGTTGGTGCGTAGTCACGCGCACATCCGCTTCAATTCTCCCGGTATAAATAAAACGATTTAACCGAACCGTTTTATAATCGGTATAACATTCGATATAATGATCGGATTTTAAATATCGCTACCAAAAATTAATGAATCTTATTTCAAACAGTTGGGTACAGCAATTGTGACATTTATATATTTGTAAATTTCAAATCGTCGTAGAAACATTTTGAATTCTTTATAGATTTCATTTTACTTGAAAATTCAAGTACAAAATTCGCAATAAGCGTAGAGTACAGTGAATCATTTATAAATAATAACTTGGCCTTTATGGGTTTTTTTCTTTTTTGTATCTTCAAACCAAAATCTTGTTCTGTCTGAAACTTAAGAAAGCATGAGGACTATTTTACGATTTCGTACTTCGAAGATAACTTTTGTGTGAATATATTAACTATTTTGGAGAAGGACACGTTAGAAATATTGATGCAGTATTGTTGCTTATCATCGTGGACGGAGCTGTAGACCCAGTGGCTCATTTCTGTCTTTCACACACTCTTTTTCTTCTTTGCGCAATAGAACAAAATTCTCCCACTTTGCACAAAGTGACGAGAGAGATGTGGAAAGAATAAAAATAGAGAGAGCTCTATATACGGCTTCGGGCTTTATGACTGTGCAATGAGTGAACGAAATGAAATCCATGCAAATCGAGGGATAAATGGTGGGGTGTGAGATGTTTTGTTACGTAAGCATGCTTCCTGCTGCATTGCTTCTATACATAAATTATGACAACCACAATTGACCGTACATGGATCATTTCGCGGAGAATCAACTACGATTACCCCCATTCCGTACTTATTTATTTAGTTACTCTGACCAAGTGAGTTTGTATTGACAAAAATTGAACAACGGTCCCAATTCATTTGAAAAATTCAGGCGTATATGGCCAGTCAAAAATTCCATGGCTTTTCTGGTTGTACATCAATCGCTTTTACTGAGGCAAAGACATTTGCCAGCACAGTAACTCCTTCATTTTTGAATAACGAATTAATTTCCTTAAAGTTGAATTAGGGAAAAACTCATTGTCGCTAGCTGACTTTTTTTTTCATTCAGTTGAACCCAAACACGAAGGAGTTTGGGTCTTCCAGTTTTCGTTTAACTATTTGGGATTTTGTTCGATGAAATTTTTTTTTTTTTTAGTCGAGGGTTAATTACGAGCTCCCATCAATATTTGCTTTTCCAATAAGGTTGTTCACACTGGTTGTGTTTATATTGCTGACAATGCAATGGATTTTTCCGTTTATTTTATAAATGTTTACTTAACTTATATAATGAAATTCCAATAGTTGGCTGGAAAAAAAAGTAAAATCAGTCTGATTTTGTGTAGAATGGCCTATTCGAGGATGTATATGAATGTTTATGTACAGTACGTCATTGGTAACAATACTGAGCTGGACGAATTCATTCGTTCCTTCTGGCGCCACGAGCCGCATCACTTTTGTATCAGGGTGGCGGTGCGTTCAACCTATTCCGTCGATAGAATATATATATATGAATGTGTCGGTGCCTGTGTTTGTATGAATGCAGATTAACACACCATACCTTTAACAAGTATACCCGTATTCAATGTCCGAGCACACACACACAGTGAGAGAGAGAGAGAGAAAAAGAGAGAGAGAGAGAGTTGAAAGGCGTATATCGCTGTCTCGTCCTTCCGCTGGTCCGTCTGTCCGAGCATTTCGTGTTATCCACGCAACCATCAACCGGCCTGAGCGTCCGTCCATATACCGTCCCTTACTACTGGCGTGCGTTCTATTCGACCTCATCACGAACATCTATACACATATATAAATCCAATCTACATTCAGCCATACGATTTATATCGACAAGCAGGAAACAAAAGGCTGTAAACATCGTCATTTTTCCTGTTTCCTCGTTAGTTTGAGCCCCCTTCTCTTTCGAGGCAACCCACGTCCAGATATCCCCTGGAGGACTACGTACGATACGGTTTTCAATATGCGATTTGGAATGATTTTAAACAGTTGTTTTCAGGATGAAGGGCAAGAAATAATCAATTAAAAATAATCTTGGTTAAGTCTCGTTTATATAATTGTATTTGGTTTCCTGCATTTTTCGATTCTTGATTACAGTTATTTAATAGGTGCTTACAATATTACAAACTAAAATTGTCTTTCTTCTTTACATGGAATATCCCATGTTTGAATTGTGTTTTGCTCGTACAATCATTCTGATACATAAATACGCGGCTCCATATGCACCCCTGTCGCATAAACCTGTGCGCATTGCACAATTGCCATCCAAAGCGATCGCTTCTCGCATCCCCATCTCCTGACAGACGATATTATGCAAAGTTGGAAATTGGTATTCATCCTTTTTTCGTCTATTTCGGTTCACACACGCGGACGAGTGCGTAAAAATTCAATTTGTCGGTTAGACTCAATCGGACATACGAAAACGTATTACGTTTATGTTGAATGGAAAAAAAAAATCTATGGGGTTTTCAATAATAATATTGGAAAATTCGATTTGTGATGCATTTTCTCTCCCATGGAATAAAAGGTAACTATTTCCATAGAGAAAATATCATTTTTGCAAAAATCCCACGTGCCGACGTCTTCTAATCGAAACAATGTAAATTATAGTGACCCACAAAGTCGATGATAATAGTTTTTATCCAGGATGAGATCCAAGGTGATTTTCATCTCAAATCATCTTGATTTTGTTCAATTTACATTGTTGTTATGAGTATTGAAATACTGAAAGTTATAATTATTTACATTGTCCACTTACACGATAAAATTTGTTGGATTAAAAAAAAAAAATTTATTATTTGAATGATTTCAGGTGATGCAAAAAACGGTGTGGAGTATTATGGATCGTTGATAGGTAACCTGAACAACTACTCTCATGGTATAACAGGTCGAGCTTATGCGGTAGATGACACGACGATATTCATCAAAGGATTTTCATATGACGGGACTGGGCCAGATGCCTATTTCTGGGTCGGAGAAAGGGAAAGGCCCAGCCCGGCTGGAGACATTGTTCCCTATCCCGAAGACTATGTTGGCCGGTAAGCAAACGTTTATTTAAAACAGTCAAATTTTTAATAGACGGGATACGAAGTGCAGAAAAATCAATCAAATTCCATAGATTCCATGAAATAATCAAATTTGTCGTAGTTTCCGATAAACATGCATCTCAAAATAAAAAACTTTTTTGAATTTTCAATATCAATTTTATTTTCATTTGATACAATGTAGTTTATTTAGTTGTTGACAATATTTCGAAAAGTGGAGATTAAACTGACGTTAATTTGATAGCTTCTCGATGAATCTTTCATAATATTGCTATAAATACATCACCACGATCGATTCATAGGTCGTTGTTTCATGAAGATTCAGATTTGATTAAGTATTTTTTTTGATAGGCACGTCGTATAGCGATAATAGACAGTAGCACTAGTAACACAGTATGAGGAGCAACTCAAAACGAGATCTGACGGAGTAATTCCAATTTTATTAACTACGCCCCTTCGCATTCCATTTCTGCATTCATCCCCTATTTCACTAGGCTCTCATCTCCCTTCTACTCGTCCCTGTAAACAGTAGCTGGAGGCTTTTGGCGAGTGTTGAGATGTATATATGAATGATGTACATAGCAGTCCCTCATTTCATCCTTGAGATCCGATCTCACAGGCTCCCTTTTTGTTTCTCCATGATCCGGAGAACCACGATGCTCGGTATAAATACGAGCTATGGGGCTGTCTTTGTAGTATAACAAATAAAGCCGCATTCGAAATACACAAATGAGTTTATAACGGAATATAATCTCTGATTTATCGATTTTACGTCGTTCATTAATTGCTCTCATACCCTCCGTGCGTTTACGTCGTTATTATATTCTCTCATTACTTTTCATCATTTGTTTATATACATCACAAAAAAATCTGTTTTCCGTGATTTCTGTTGTTTTTTCAAAATTTTTATCTTTCACGTAGAGATCCACCAGTCCTCACGGATTACAACAACACCGACATCATTCTCAGATTGCCGCAAGGAAAGAGGATACGTGACATCAAGTGGCTGAGCGTTTGGTGTCGAAGATTTACCGTGAGTAATAATAGTATCACGTTTTTCTCAATAAGATATTTATAACAAAATTACTTACGATGCGATACAACGCCAAACAATAAAATTTGTAATAAGATTTTCAAATCACCACTATTATTCTGTGCTCCGCTCGTTCATCGTCTCTAGTGATCGAGATAACTAGATTTTTGAGGAGAAAAATAAGGAAATTGGGGGGATAAAATGCTACGGGTACGTCGAAATCGTGAGGGCAAAATGCACACACACACACACACACACAGCGCGCGATTTCGACGTCCCGCTGCCACTATCGGACGTGCATTCATGGTCAATGGTGCGTGTTGGATGAATACAGAAGGGAAAAGAAAGAAAAATCGACATGCACTAGGAACCGGAACGACCCAATGCTCTGTATTTGAATATAAAATCTTTGCGGATTTTTCTACTCGACAATTCTGTCCCTCAGGGCTTTTTACTACTTCGCTGCTGTTCTTTTCCACTTCCGTTTTTTTTTTCCTCATACTCAATACGTGAAATTTGGAAGTTTCTATAACGTTGACGAGAAAGCAATGGAACAGCATTCTGCAGAGCAGTAAAATCCGTAGGAAAAAATTTCGAATCTTATCTTCTGTGCAGACAAAGCCTTGTCATTCTGACATATTTCAAGACACTTACGCAAGAGGAGCTCAAAGTGGTTCGAACATCGAGAAAACCTGAATTCAGGAAAAATGCAGTAAACTATTTCTATTCTTTATCCACAAATATTTCACAAACCTTCACAATATGCTCATTAAGATGGTGCAACGTTCGACGACACACAGGACATAGAATTTCTCATTGACCCTTATATTTCAGCAGCTTAACAAAAAAATTCCTATGCAAACTGTCACGTTTTTTGTTTTTTAGAATATTATTGAGCTAGTAAATATTTTCTTTAGTGTTTATTTTGTCACAATAACTGAGATATCATCAGGATATAAATCTATGAGAAATCGTTTGAATATCCACGAAATTCTCATCCTTCTGAGCCGTTTTTTCGTAGTTCTAAGAAAAAAATAGTATGCTCTGAAGAAGATATCGTATATAAAAACTTGAAGGATCAAAAAACGTGGTGGATGAGAGACCTAAGAGACCTAAAAGACCTGTGTGACGCTGTCGTTCGATCGAAATATTAGCCAAGAGTAGGGTGGTATGCACACAAATTCAATGTGTATAGTATAGATATATAGAGACATAACTGGGAGCTTTTGCTCTGATATTAGAAGGGCTTTAATATAGAAGTCCAAGAGCTGGGCAATAGGGGAAATAGAAAGAAAAAAAGCGAAAGAGAGAGAGAGAGAGAGAGAGGGCTAACAGAAGGGATATGGAAAGATTCGCATGGGAAAAGTATAACTGTACAGATCGTTGGCGAGCACAAGCTTTGGGGGTGCTCCCGCACTGTGACAACCCTCCATCAGACACGCTCTGTCACCGCAAAGCGCGTCGTCGCGTTCTCCTACGGTCTCTCGCCACTAGCCGACGTTTCGTTTTCTATACAGACTCTACACAACGGCACGTTCATACACAGAGCCACACGTATAGATCGAATATACATGTGCATATAGAAAACAACGATACGTCGACGTTCGGGCTTTTCGACTTTTCCTACATAGTATGTAAACCCCCCCACATGAACTATACACTTTAATGTGGAACCCTCGAGTCTCATGACGCAGCAGCAAACCACACGCTTGACGATCTTGAACAATTTCCCACCCCCCTCGATTACGTCTTTTTTTTTCTTCCTTGTTTTTCACAGTCTGCCACTCCGTTTTCGTCCCTCGAGTGCATTAGTACACGGTGTCGTGACTGATCCCGATGTTATAACGGTAATGGATCAAACTTTTCGCGTAATAACAACCGAGGCATATGATATCCGCAACTCCAGACCTTTTTGTTGTTTCACGACAACCAGACTAAAACTTTGATTCGCAAGTTACTGTACGATAGATCACTCAACCCTTAAGTATATCAATCAGTCATTCTGGCGAATGGAAAAGTTGGAAAGATTGATAAATGAAAGGTGGATATTTATTTGAGATTTATCAAGTTATCAAGGGCTGATATATCAAACATTGGTGAATTCATTTATTTTTCACTATACTTCTAAATTCAAAATGTATTCTGAACACGTAAACTTGTATAACATTTGAACGAAACTTTAGGCTATAAAAAAAATGATTTCTCTCTTTCACAGCTACTCCTCCAGAAGCGTGGGATGTTTTGGTTGTGTATACGTAAATCGAAGCGTGATAAGCGTCATCCAGATGCCAAGAGTTGATGTGTACTGTACACGTTATACAGCAGTAGGCGAGGAAACAGGGATGGGTGCAGTTTTGCTTGAATATTGAGTAGACAGGAGCTGTCTGTCAGTTTTTGACTTGACTATCTCGGCGAACCGAGATCGAGAAATAGTGTATCCCCAGGCGTTTCCTCGACGGAGGATGTATTGTTGAAATAAGCTCTCCCCTATTCGTCTCCACGTTTTCTCTTTCTGTCCAGATTACTCGCGGCTCTTTATCCCATCGTATATACATTATATACAGAAAGAGAAAAAAACGTGATTATATAGACATACAGACTCCCTCTACTCGTCTTGGGATCTATATCAGTTCCTTTCTCTTGGATCAACCTCCTTCCGATATATTCTCACGAATCAAGCCTGGTTCTCATTCCTTTTCTTCTTGTGCAAGGATCCTCGGAACGGGACGTTTTCAAGCGTTCCTCGCAAATCCGCACTCCCCAGTGTTCTCGTGTTCTCGGCAAAGCTTCGCAGAGGCTTTCCCCTCGTCTTGAGAAAGATATTTCGGCGATATCGAGCCCTAGGAGAGCTGGAGTGGAACGTGCCATTCGATGAATTGCCCGATTCAACTCGAGGATTCGGTCATTTTTATTATTTTTTCTGTTACTACTACTACTACTACTACTACTAACTAGTACTACTAACTACTCCTAACTCTTGTTGTTTTTGTTGCACTGCTACTGCTACTGCTACTCTGCCACTGCAACGGCAACTGCAACTGCAACGGCAACGGCAACGGCAACTGCTACTGCAACTGCAACTACTACTGCTACTGCTACTACTACTGCTACTGCTGCTGCTGCTTCTTGTTCTTCTTGTTCTTCTTGTTCTTCTTCTTGTTCTTCTAGTTCTTCTTCTTGTTCTTCTTCTTCTTCTTGTTCTTGTTCTTCTTGTTCTTCTTCTTGTTCTTCTTCTTCTTGTTTTTCTTCTTCTTGTTTTTCTTCTTCTTGTTCTTCTTCTTGTTGTTCTTCTTGTTCTTTTCGTTCTTTTTCTTCTTGTTCTTGTTTTTCTTGTTCTTGTTCTTCTTGTTCTTGTTCTTCTTGTTCTTCTTGTTCTTGTTTTTCTTCTTGTTCTTCTTCTTGTTCTTGTTTTTCTTGTTCTTGTTCTTGTTTTTCTTCTTCTTGTTCTTCTTCTTGTTCTTGTTTTTCTTGTTCTTGTTTTTCTTCTTGTTTTTCTTCTTCTTGTTCTTGTTTTTCTTCTTCTTGTTCTGCTTCTTGTTCTTGTTTTTCTTCTTCTTGTTCTTCTTCTTGTTCTTGTTTTTCTTCTTTTTGTTTTTCTTCTTCTTGTTCTTCTTCTTGTTCTTGTTTTTCTTCTTCTTGTTTTTCTTCTTGTTTTTCTTCTTCTTGTTCTTGTTTTTCTTCTTCTTGTTCTGCTTCTTGTTCTTGTTTTTCTTCTTCTTGTTCTTGTTCTTGTTCTTGTTTTTCTTCTTTTTGTTTTTCTTCTTCTTGTTTTTCTTCTTCTTGTTCTTGTTTTTCTTCTTCTTGTTTTTGTTTTTCTTCTTCTTGTTCTTGTTTTTCTTCTTCTTGTTCTTCTTGTTCTTGTTTTTTTTCTTTTTGTTCTTGTTTTTCTTCTTCTTGTTTTTCTTCTTGTTCTTGTTTTTCTTCTTCTTGTTCTTCTTCTTGTTCTTGTTTTTCTTCTTGTTTTTCTTCTTCTTGTTTTTCTTCTTCTTGTTCTTGTTTTTCTTCTTCTTGTTCTTGTTTTTCTTCTTTTTGTTTTTCTTCTTCTTGTTCTTGTTTTTCTTCTTCTTGTTTTTGTTTTTCTTCTTCTTGTTCTTGTTTTTCTTCTTCTTGTTCTTGTTTTTCTTCTTTTTGTTCTTGTTTTTCTTCTTCTTGTTTTTCTTCTTCTTGTTCTTGTTTTTCTTCTTCTTGTTCTTCTTCTTGTTCTTGTTTTTCTTGTTCTTGTTTTTCTTCTTGTTTTTCTTCTTCTTGTTCTTGTTTTTTTTCTTCCTGTTCTTGTTTTTCTTCTTTTTGTTCTTGTTTTTCTTCTTCTTGTTCTTGTTTTTCTTCTTCTTGTTTTTCTTCTTCTTGTTCTTGTTTTTCTTCTTCTTGTTCTTGTTTTTCTTCTTTTTGTTCTTGTTTTTCTTCTTCTTGTTCTTGTTTTTCTTCTTCTTGTTCTTGTTTTTCTTGTTCTTGTTCTTGTTTTTCTTCTTCTTGTTCTTGTTTTTCTTCTTTTTGTTCTTGTTTTTCTTCTTCTTGTTCTTGTTTTTCTTCTTCTTGTTCTTGTTCTTCTTCTTGTTCTTGTTTTTCTTCTTTTTGTTCTTGTTCTTCTTGTTTTTCTTCTTCTTGTTCTTGTTTTTCTTGTTCTTGTTTTTCTTCTTCTTGTTTTTCTTCTTCTTGTTCTTGTTCTTCTTCTTGTTCTTGTTCTTGTTCTTGTTCTTCTTGTTCTTGTTCTTCTTGTTCTTCTTGTTCTTCTTGTTCTTCTTGTTCTTCTTCTTGTTCTTCTTGTTCTTCTTCTTAATAGAGAAGTTAGTTAGTTCTAAGTAGTAGTAGTAGTAGTAGTAGTAGTAGTAGTAGTAGTAGTAGTAGTAGTAGTAGTAGTAGTAGTAGTAGTAGTTACAACAACAACAACAACAACAATAACAATAACAACAACATCAACAACAATAACAACAATAACAACACTAATAATAATAATAAAACAATAAATAATAAACAATAAACTAAACATACTACTAAAGATACTGCTAAAGATAATGTTGAAATGAACAATTTGGCCATCACGATTACTAATTTTTCCATTCTTTATGATTTGTAGATTTTTCTCTCCTCTATATTCTGTATTTACAAAAATTATTTTTCGCTGAGATATTCGACTTTTATTCCAGATAGAAATTCGAGGGGGTGCCTAATACTTTTGTCCAAGGCTATATACCAAATTTTAATTTTCGAATAAAAATTTAAGGTAATTAAAATCTGAACATATTAAAATTATGTACCAAATTTCAATGACCTCGAATTTTGACTCGAGCGGATTGAAAAATGAATCCTTGTACAGAATTTGGAATTGAATTTTTGGGAATTGATATTTATATGTACATTATTTGAATCCCCAAAAATATACTTGAATCACAACTTGTAATCAAATTGCAGAATTATAATTATGTCAAGACCAATGTTCAACGAAATATTCATTGCGGTAATGCCAAGGCATAACATCAAATAATCTTTCTGCAGTTTATTTGTAAATAACTATATTTTTATAAAGTTGATAAATATCAAAACGGTCCAGTGCCACGCATAATCGTTTTTGTATAAATCCAAATAAACAAGAGCATTGCCCGAATTTGTTGTTAAGGTTTGTGATTACCGATCCCAAAAATCTTTACGTGCGAATTCTTAAGTGATTTTTTTTTCTTTTAACGTCAATACCAACGCTAATATAGAAAAAAAATCCAGGTTTTTATTTCCCAATATAACTCCATAAGCAAACTAATGTGATATGCTTGGTTATCACTGAAGGTTGATTTTTCCATTAAAACGACTATGACGAAATTAATCATCACGCACGAATTGGTCATATCGTTAGTGATTATCCTACGTATACACCCAAGTGATGTAGATTTGTATACGACTTTATAGAAAGCTCAGGGCACGATGACACTGTTCTAATCTTTGTCGAAAATCTTAACGACTGCTCCCCTCGATCCCTGTTACGCTACATAGTTCACTATCATTCATAACTAAACTGGCTGGAACTCTGTGATCAACAGTCACGTTATTACGCAACAACAGTTTCATTGTATATCGCTTCATAAATATTTTGTGCTCGTGATCGTTGACACGACGTACATAACGTTAAATGTATTGACTAACTTCCGGCTATAGAGATAGACACAATACAAAGCAGGAGTATCAACGGAATAAAAGCGAAATTTAACTTTTTTTTTTACAAAAAGTTTTTTCCACCATTTATCAATACTTTATTACACAAATATATCCTGAGTCACTGACAGCGATGGATGCGCGCTCAGTGTATGGCTCCGACGACGATCACAAAATCAAGCAGCTTAGATAAGGACGGATAGCCATGCATCAACTCGCGTATCAATTGCTGAGTGGAAGACACTTTTTTCTGAGTTTCTGATGGTGCTAACCAATCGAAACTCAGAATTACCACAGTTTCCCCAGGTCCTCGTTTAAATGCGATACACAATAGTGCATTAGGAAAGACTGACTGTGGGCTAAACTCTGGGGGGCTCTCATAGGAACAGGAACAGAAACAATGATGTAGGGAAAAAGAAGGTTTAAAGGGGTTGGATCGGGTCGTGAAAACCCGCAACGGCATAGGCAGAATCAATTTAAAAAAAAAAGACACAAATATACAATAAATTAAACGTGAAAGAGGAAACGTTGGTACTTTTGATTGTAAGGTATTATTTTCTAACTTATTATAATAATGCAACTCTATGAAAAGTTTTCATATAGTCGCGAAATTCCTTAAGTCCCTATCGGAAAGGCCAAAGCTAAATTTTCACTAAGTACCTAGAGGTAAATTTGGAATAATGGGCTTCTGTAAATGATGCGCGACGACTTTCGTGTATGTGGGTGACGATACGAATACGTTAATTAAACGTATTCGCCGCGTAATTTTCGAGGGTAGGACGATGACGCTGGGACACAGAGACACCGAAAGTTCAGAGTGCGTGGAATAAGGGGAGGTTGGCTGTGAGGAGGATGAATTCGTGTGGCACTGCCGTTGGCATCAAGTGGACTCTTCATTGTACTCTTCATTATACATACAACCGACTATTGGTGTAATAATGAAACCCTGCACTCTGCACTTAAACATCTGAGTTTCTAAAGCACCTTACAATTCCCCAACCGTTTATATACCCACGACCTCAATACGTTCTGAAACACTCATAGCTACTAAACTCATGAAATTTTTAATTTTATGCTTCTTGGAATGCTAAAAATTTTTCATAAATTCAATTTACTCATCTAAACATCGATGTTTCATCGAGTCACAAATTCGAGTTCTAACAATTATCAAAAATGATCCAGTCAGAATACAATAAAACGTTGTTCCATTCTACCTCAAACCACTGGATCCACTTTATTAACATTTACACCTGAAAGTATTAAATGTAAGGAGTAAATAAAAAAATCTCGAAAAACTATTCAAGTCGGTTAAAAAAACATTTCAAACATGTTTACAACTTTTTTTTTTATCATTACAAAGTTAGTACTCGACTGCGATACGATGAATAAAAACAGTCCGATTCGCATCTTTGTTACAAATCAAGTAACTAAAAAATAAACTGCGATTTCAAATTCCATAGAACTTCATATCTCTCTTAGTTGCTCATTTTATCAGGGGTCAATAATTTTTTCGTTCGGATCACGAAAATAATATCCCATATGTTACTGATCGATACATAATTGACTTTACAATAACGATGGAATTTTGAAAATAAATTGTTTCATGTTGTTATGAAAATATTCGTCAAAACAGTTTTTCCGATGTACGGATCAGTGTCATAGCCGTTTGTACTTCTTTTTTTAAATAAAAACATCATGACAAACATTCTTCTCGTAGTACAATGTTATTTCTGAGTCACAAACTTTCCTAAATGATTTCCCATTTGAATAATTCGTATTAAATCAATGTTAAATGTATTTTCATGTTATACAAACCCAAAGGAAAAATATTACCATTCAGAATATTAAAACCGTTTAAATATTCATAGAAAATTGCACAAATATGTAAAAAAATGTCTTCGGAAATAAAACGGACGCCCAATCCGCATAAGTCACACAGAATATCGCTGCTTCATTTTCTAGTAAAATTGTTGGGGATTATTGGACGAACATTCTGGCTTGAGCTAGTTGTTTTCAATAACGGCTAGTCCCAAAAAAAAAAAAACAAAAAAAAAGAAAGTAAACACATACGATGTATATCGAATCCAACGTCTCGTTTTGTTGATAAATGGATTTCGTGAATCAACAACAGTTATGGAAAGAGTACACCAGGTAGATTTTAACGTGAAGTGATTTGCTAAAAATTGAACAAATAACGTAGCATGACTGTGTTGGATGATCAATGGTTCATGATGTAAAAATCATCCAAAAACGCGGATTAGAAGATTTTAGAGGTCAAGAATATTGGTAATAAATAGACATGCGTGGATAGGGTTCAAGATAGAAATGCAAAAAGGTTCGCTACCTATACGTGAGGTTAAAAGACGAGTCTATCTATATGTGAAGATAAAAGAATAGTCTAATGATAACTATAGCTGATATAAACGGTAGACGATCAGGTATTGAAGCACCGTTGATATTCCGGGGTAACACTGATGTGATATTATGGCGCATGCGTGCGTACGGGCACACGGCAAACACCGGTCGATGTTGGCCGGGCTGGCGCGCTCGTGGAGAGGATGCAGCAGCTCCGCTACTCTGCTGCTACCTCAATTCTTCGACTTTAAAGCTTCTGCCGTTGCCGTACAACGACGCCATTTTGAAAATTGATGTCGAGGGATGCGACCCCCGTACGAGAGACCAACCCAAACCCCTTCTGTCCTTGGCTTTGCTCACCAAGTTCTCCACGTTTTGGGAAATGATTTGTCAAAATATCAACATCAACATTAAGCGTTGCATTCGAATAACCCGGATTTTTGTTTAGCGATTAACTCGCTCTGGAACCCTAAATAGGGTGATAAGTTATCTCCCTAACATTTTAGTTTTGCTATTTTATTGTGGTACTAAAAATTCAAGTTTCAAGGTTTTGGAGTCATTATTAATTCTCCTGTCAACGAATAGGGTAAACCTATTTAATACTTTCATGATGAAATATATTATACATTTTGCGAGACTAACAAAAAAATATTTGAGTCATTTTTCTTTCATTCCCATTTGTATTGATATTAGAAATCTAATATTCACTGCTCGCGTAGATCGTTTGAGAATATATATAACTAGACCTGTGCAAAGTCGAATAATCGAATTGAACATGACATCATTTTTTAATAAAATACAAGAGACTGGAATAAATTCACCTGCTTTTCTTGTATCGAGTCAGCGATCCAAAAAAAAAACGCATGGATTTGCAACAAAAAAAATATCGCTCACATTAGACATATCGATGTTTAGCTAGTTGCAGAAAAACATGCAACGTAAAAGAGAAGGATTGATAGGATAAAGAGGACGACAAAACGTTTTCGAATTAAAGTATTTTTTCATCTTCCTCTTCCTCCTTTTTTCTTACTATTGAACACTAATTGACTATAAAATAAAACAACATTTTCAATCACAGTTTTCCAGTCCTATTTCCCGTACTGTTAAAAAGAAAAAAAATTAATTAAACTGATGTTCCAAACATGCTGCACTTCAAATATGCTTGAAAAGTGCAGAAACTGTAAAACACACCGCTTCCGATATGTTATTCTGTATTTTATAAAATAAAGCAATATTTTCAATAACAATCAACGCTTTCATAGAACTTTCAACCGTGACGTTCTCGTGCCAATTATTATTCAATCAATTGATCAATTGAATGGAATATTAAAAAACATAAAGCCACCCATTGAGATGGAGTTAAAATGATATAACGTTATCTCGTTGTTAAAAAACTAGAAGCCAGCACAAAAAAAAAACTATACCAGATTCTCCGCAAATACATCCGGGGCCCTTAAACTACTTATAACTCGGTGGTACTCTCATTAAAAAAAAAAAAAAAACTGCTGAGTTCAGCCTGAAATGCTCGTAAAGTTTCGCAACCCCATCTACTTTGGCAGTTGGAATGCCGATGAACACGAGGAGCAGGCACACACGCATCTGCACGTATCAATAAATGGCGTATAAAGTAGAGCAAAGTAAACGTGTGGAGCTCAAGAGCCTCTGGCGTTTTTTCGTTACCGATACTTCTCTTATGCCCAGAAATGAAAGATAAACCTCTGGCAAGTCGTGGCTATGATGCCATGTGGTTGAATATTTCGACAAAAGTCTTACTTGAAAAAATTTTCATCATGCAGACGGTTTGGCTGTCGTAATAAAATCATCTCTTCAATGAAGGATCACTTTGGATACTCCAAGAAGAGACCAGATTCCGCGAAGAATAGGCCATGTTCAACATCTCCACAGTTATCATCGTACCATTAGAAAATTGTAAAAACTCTGATGACAAATCAAACGTGCCTACTTGTGTTGAAATTTTTGAATAATCATTAGATCGTGACGAAATTAATTCCTGTAACGTTTTTCTGTACAATCAAATAAAGTCCATGTATTGAAAATTTCGTGCATTCCACAGTTTGTGAATTGTCTGCGAGCAAATTGCAAGCCTTCAGCTTTGTAGATCAGGTTAAACAATGAAGACGGAACAGCTATTCAAATTTATAATTCGGACGATATTTTTTCTTCATTTAGGCTTGCTAAACCTCTTGACCATTATCGTATGCATATAGCAGTAGCAGTAGAAACCTCAACGGTTTTACCTGGACATAGTATGGGCCGTTACCAACGATGACCGCACCAACTTACGAAACTACAGTTTCTGTTAGACTTAATAGAGGATCCTCCAAAGTACTGTCCGTAGGGCGAATATATCATATATATACACGAGTTAGTGAGCATCAGTGAAAACTCAATGCTACATACTTATAGTATACTACGGCATACGTGATTTTACCTCCACTTTGTGTCCATGTGCATTTGACGCTTGACAGTCCTGCATCCACCTACAACACACATACGAACAGGGGCGCGCGCCTTCAGAACTTGGTTCCATCCTCGTCTCTATCTAGCACATTGTGTATGTTTCATCGTGGATTCCGTCTCTTTCTCTTGCCATTCGCTTATATACGCTTATAGTTCCTTCTCCCTTGCACTTTCCATCCGCCCGCCACCCTTACCGCAACGCCATCATTGGACCAGAGCTTGCGAAAGTTCCGCAGGTACCCAGTTGAGACCGCCCACAGGCATACCGATATTCTAGCCCCCCTTACACCCGCCATCCTCATTTACCCCCACATCGAGAGCAGCCAAAGTTTTGTCTCCGATGAGGAGAGCTGCGCGCGTCGCCCACCCTGTACACCGTCCTATCATTGTTGTCTGCTGCTACTATTACTATTACTACTATTACTACTATACTACTACTACTATGGCTACTACTACTAGTACTACCATATAACCAATACCAACGCCGCGACTATATACAGCGTATATGGCCGACCAAAAAGGGGCGAAACTCCTGACTGTTCTGCTGCTTCTTCACCAAAACGGTATAGCAGACTAGCTTTTCTCTTTCTCTCTCTCTCGATCCCGCTTCATTACTCATAATTTCATAGTTTTTTTAACCTCTCTATCGTTTAATCATTTACTGCTAATTATGACGAAATAATTATTCAAGAATTTTATCAGTTGTCAAAAAAAACACCTTTTTTCAAGGCACTTATTGATATACGAAGATCAATAATCGCGAGTGGTCTGTTTGGAGCAACGAACCTATGTTTCGAGCTTGATGAAATATTAATTTATTTAATTTCAATGTCAATATTTCATTTTTTGAATGATTCATTTCTCGCTCTTTCGTCGAGTTAATAAAAACGCGTAATTTTACACACCACCATGGATAACGAAAGTATCTCGATAGACAAATTCATGGAAACTGTTTTAGAGATTACTATTAATAAAGATGGAAAAAGATGTGAGGAAAAAAAAAATTGGACAAAATTTTCTCATTTTGTGTGCTATGCGAACGGCTCGAGAGAATTGGATACGATAAACTTCACTTATTGGTCTGCCATCGAAAGTGAGATGGCATATTATCCCGGGGCTACGAGAAGCGTTCGCGAGGAAAAGTTCACGGAAGGAATAATCGAGTGCCTGGTATGGTACAGTGATGTATTCATACCGTGTGCCCCCTCCTCACTGCTCTCTCGCTCCACCGAAAGCTCAGAAACACTAGTATTTAACTGGAGCTTAGCAGTCTTCCTCGCGGGAGCATAAAGTTTCGGAATAAAAAACGTTGAAAAAACGAAAACGCGAATGAAAGAGAAAAAAAAGGAAAAAGTAAAGTTCCATTAAACCTCTGGCACGTGAGCCCGGTCTAGAAAGAAGAGACCTCGGACGTCGATGAGGAACGAGAAACTGCAATGAGATGAGATGGCACGTTTAATTTATCACCTCCTTGAATTGCCGTCGACGAATACTCGTTCATATACACACATAAACGCCTTCAATTTTTCTCTTGCTTCTCCAACACTCTAGTAATCGTACGTTTCAGCATATACATCTGGCAGCTGGTTTCTTTTTCACTATATGTTTCAGAATGTTTATATAATTTCTACTTCTTAATATTGCTCTCTGCTTCATTTATTCTTGAATATACTGTTTCGCGTCTTTGGTGACTGGCGTAATTTAGAAAAAGTCATTGACTGAAGTCTTTTAATAATTGATATAAACTAATGTAATAATATGTAATTTCAGTGGTTGAGGCAACACCTCCATAGTGTCTCTTACATTCAGAATTCTCGTACGTTCGTTGTGTAGTTTCAATGTGTTACAATCCCCGGTCGACGATTTACGATTCGCGACATAGAGAGCAAGCCATAAAGGGGAGTGTTACGCCCTATCACGCTTAACGAGGCACGATGTCTCAATTTCCGAAAGGACCGATCCGAGCACGTGGCCCTAAGAGAACAAGGGTGGTGCAACACCCTGTCCAAGTTCGTCCCTTATCCCGCATTAGTTAACCATCGGTGTATGAAACTAAATCTGATATACACCGTACAAACACCATCATATACGTATATATAACCTTCGCTAGCCACCGAAGCTGAATTTACGCCTAACGAAAACTATTGGATATTAAACTCGATGCAGCAAGAGTTGACAGTACGTGCTTGTTTCGTAATATCATGTATATATCTATTCACCCAAAGACCGATCGTTGCGAAGGTCATTTTCAAACAGTTATCCCCTGGCGAATCCGATAAAGCACCTTCGATAAGAATCGTTAAAATAATATTATTCGCCCAATAGTAGGGTGATAAGTAAGGGTGACAGGGTTGCGAAGAAATTCACCCTCTTCTTTGCGATCGCAATCTCAACCCCTCCGTTTAACATTGTATATATGATACAGATAAAAAGAAGCATGAGCTTCCTTCTCAAACGTACAGAATAATGTTTTTTACGACGGGGATTTTCGAATGCAAATTATTCGTATAGTTTGTTTGTTTGTTTGTTTAAAACGATGAGATTTGTTTTTATTGAGATTCATCGAGATCAATAACTTCTCCTATTGACGTATATCGGATAGATGGAATAATGCACAGAAAATAATCAATGTAGGCTTCTTTTGGCTTAGTATAAATTGCACTGATGACTGATTCCCTTTACCGAAGCAAAGTAAAGGATAAAAAGAAAAATAAGTAGAAAAAAAGGCTGGTCAACCGGGAAAGAAAGATTCGAGATTCGAATCTAAATCCGTGCAAGACTTATGAGATAAATGACCGTCTATTAGGTCTGCCGGGCATTATATATATACATATATAGTTTAGGGAGTCGGAGAGAGTTTTAGCGAGCATGAGAGAATGATCAGGGAGAGAAATTGACGTGGTAATCTATATAGTAGGTCCAAAAGAGCAGAAGCCGACCCCTTCGATTATGCAGGGCTGTTTGGAGATTCAACGTAATATACAGGGTGTCCTGCACGATATATTATTTCACTACTATACTTGAACTATACTTTCAAGCGTTTTGGTATTCGATACATTTATCATTATCGCTTTGTTATTTTTCCCTTTATTTTTCATTATATCTTAAGTACTCATTTGAAATTCCAGTATTTATATAAGCATTGGAAAATGAAACGACGATAAAATTGATTTTTCACCAATGACTACGAAGGAAGAACGAATCTCAATCAATACGTATATGTATTTAAAAAAATACATCCCCGAGAGATACCGATTTTCTTCCTACCGGATTTTGCGGTATGAGATAAAGAGAAATTGTATAAGAGATGAAGAAAAACTGATAATCGTTCCGAGGGAGCTGAGAAAGGAACCGTTTTGCGAATTTAACCGCGGATTTTGTAGGTGAACTCTCATCTCTTCACCCTCCAACCCCTCTCTATTTCTCTCGCTCTCTCTTTCTCTCTCTCTATTTTTTTTTCTTTCTCCCCCACTCAGAGTTTTTGCCCATTCTCTTTTTTTAACTCTCTCAGAGCGTTTGACGGTATTATATACTTTTTCGAGGACGGATGCTGCGAAGCTTCTGATGGGTCTGAGAGAGCAAAAGAGAGGTATGATGACTTATATAGTATATACTTGAAACAGATAGAGAGAAATAGAGACGGGAGGGGGAAGGGAGAGAGAAAGTGAAGAAAAGAGAGTATGATCGCTGCATGGTCGCTGCTCCCTCTCTTTTTTCTTTTTACTCCGTATACGCGTTACAATTATAACGGCGTATATCGATTTTTCCCATTTTCATCGCTGATGCGATAACTATCTAGTATATAAAGGCACCCTCTCGCGTATCTTTTGCCACATATTAAATTATATACGTTTCTTACAAATTAGGTGGTAAATCTCGGATGATAGCATTTATGCGATGGGCGGGTGACCATTGACGACGTTTTTATACGACCCGAGGGTGTCAATCAGCCTGTTACGAATATATATAGATATGTACTCTGAACGAGTTATGAAAAAAAGTCAATCCTCCTCATTACATGTAATATTATTTTTTTTCATCGTTTCTAGGTTAATTTTGGGGATGTATTTATACCGAAACATCTTGAAATACCGAAAATACGAGTTTTGCCTGAATTCTCGAGACTCGCTCATGGTCTTAGCAGTGGTAATATCAGTATATTGGACAGCAAAACAATTTATATACCCAATCTTCATTACGACGGTGCTGGACCCGATGCATATTTTTGGGTCGGGAATGGAGCAGAGCCTAATGCACTCGGCATCAAAGTACCCAACGAAATGGGAGGGTAAGGACAACATTTTTATTTGAATGTCATACCATGTTTTATGCTGTATGGTTGCTCTTATTAAATGCTCGAAAATACGAATTATTTGTTGTAATAAATTAAACCTTCCGATTATGTGAGACTTGCGTTGTGCCATCTAGATTTTCTTTGCAGTTTTTGTATAATTAAACTACTATTTTAACAACTTGTACCGGGTTTTTTTTTGTTCTATTCGTTCCCTAGAACATTTATAAATGTGAAGAAAGTAAACAATTATTGTTTGCTTAATGCTGAAATACCAAAAATAAATAAACCGTCGAGTTAATATAAAAATTGACATAGCAATTGTGTCACAAATTCAATACGCTCCAAAAATCGTACTGAACGACCCGAGACAGCCACGAGTGCGAAATTTCAAGTCAATTGAATGTAAAGAAAAATGTATGACTCGAAAGGCAAATAAGGGTGAATATTGCAACGTTAAATAATTCATTTACAGCCAATGTGTTGTGAGGCTATTAACTGAAATCAATAAACATCATCATGCAAATGGGGAATTCCACGGGCAATCAACGATTATGGAAATTGTGTACTTTGAATGGCTCCTGCTAATTACCCGATTCAACTTTTTAGAAGAAGCTTTTTAAATGTGTTAATGATTTGAACATTACAGTGTGAATGCCAATGAAAAGAAAATTGAAATAACTTTGAAATCAATACATATTCAGCGTATTGATTAAATTTAATAACTGTCATTAATGAATTTTGAAAACAGGTTGAAAAAATTACGAGGCTACCAGGGCGAGGATATTGAAATTGTTCTACCGGGTAATCTAACAGTCTTCAACATCGACTGGCTTTCCGTATGGTGCGTTCAGTATAAACACAACTTTGGCCACGTTTTAATACCCAAAGATCTCAACGTACCACCAGCTCTCGGTCAGACTAAAATAACTGTAAGTTTTTTTTGGATAATAAATCTTTTTTCCTCATCGTATGAAATGCACTACAGTTTGTAAGGACTCGTTAAAAAAATGTTTTTTTTTTAATCAATTGGAAAAGCCGCCTTGGTGGTACAATCCAGTGAGTATTAATAATAAAAAAAAACATATATATATATATATATGTGTATGTATAAAATAAAATGATATTGCAATCGCTATTGCAAAAAATGTGAGGTGACACGATTATTTATGTGACAAATGGAACGATTTTTTTTGTCGAATTGTCGAAGATTTTTGTTGAAAATATGAGTTGTGATCAATTATTATTTTATGTGAATTTAGACAATTCGACCACCCGTTGCACCACCACCGAGACTCGAACTTACAAACTGCAAAGAAATGATGGACGGAAGAGTTCAAGTTCAATGGGAGGCTATTGGCGATGACGTTCAGATACGTTTGTCCGGAAGAGTAAAGGATGATTATTGGGTAGCTTTTGGTTTGTCAGGACGCGAGGGCGAAGCTAAAATGTTGGAAGGTGATGTTGTGGTTGTGGCACATGTTACAAAAACGAATAAATTTATTGCCGAGGATTATTACATGTCGGATTTGGCTCAATGCGATGGTAAAAAAGGTGTTTGTCCGGATGAACGAGTGGGTGGTCGAAATGACGTTATTTTACTTCATGGACAGAGAAAGAACGGCGTCACAACCGGTGAGCAATTTTTTCATTAAGCAAATACTTATTCAAACCGAGTTTTAAGCAAATACTTATTCAAACCGAGTTCGCCAAATTCGCGATTCCTGCTACATTGTAGCGTTTGGAAAAGAAAAAAAAATTAAGAACGCAATGGGAAATAAAATTTGTTTAGATAATCGTTCGATCAGTTTGGTAATTTTGTGTTATAAACACCAATAATTATCATGATCACTGGATTAATAATTCATGAGATTATAATTGATTAAAAACTATATTTTTTTGTTAAAAGATTACTGAAACAATGGAAATTGTTTAATTATTATTTTTCAGTCGAATATCGACGCCCAATGAGAACCAACGAACCAGTCCTGGATCGAATGATACCCGAAACCGAAACGAGTGTGATAGCTGCTATTGGACCATTGAATTCGTTAGGAGAGGCAAATTCACACTTAGCGTTCGACAAAACAACCGAAGACATACGCATTGATTTTACGTCGAAAAATGTCCACGAGTGCACCAATTCGTTATACGATATACCAGACAGAAACGAGATTGATGCTTGGCCTCAAGCTATGATTGACGACGAGACTAATTTCAATGTTAGAATCGGTCCAGCTGGTGGAGACAGAGGATACTCTCGTTATACCGGTCAGTAGGAAGAATATGCCAATATTTTCGAAAAGTGTCAGCCAAATTATCCAAAATTACATTTCTTTTAATTTACTATTTCCTATTAATTGGTAATCGATAGTATTTCATTTTTTTTTTGTATATCGAAAGATAAATTATTCGTCAATCTGAAGGTGAAATCGATTAAAAAATATATTGAAACAAAACAAAACTATCAGAAGTATATTGAACGAAGAAATTAATTGATTAATTAAGATTTTTCAATATTTTTTCACGACATTTATAATTATAATGTCCGAGGTGAAGTACTTTAGTTGGAATGACTGTTATATTAGACCGTGATGTTTTTTGTCGAACAGGTCAACCATCTTGGGGAATAGCATGGTACGTGAACGATCAACTAATTCCTGAATTGACTGTCGAAAGAGGACAAACTTACACGTTCGTCGTCGAGGGTGGAAATGACCCAACGAATCCATCCAAATATCATCCTTTCTACATAACTAGCAGTCCGGAAGGTGGTTACGGTCAAAAAGATGAAAAACAACAAATGCAACAAAAAATATACGCAGGTGTTGATTTCGATAGCGACGGCTACCCTTATCCAACTGCTGCAGGACGTTATTGCGAATGGAAACACAAAACTATTGATATGAGCAACGAATCACCGACGTTTGAAGAATACTTTCAAACTTTACGTCTCGAGTGTGATCAGGGAGAACCAGCTAAACTCGTGTGGACCGTTGCTCAAGATACTCCTGATCTCGTATATTATCAAGTAAGTTTCACATTCCCATTCGTTTTAATTAACCTATTCGATTAAAGCGCCTACATATTCCCTGATTTTATTAAATTTCAAAGTGCATCAGGTGTCGAAGATTCGTCCACTGCCAAATAAGTGTTTTTTAAACTCCTTTCAACATTTCAAAAAGCAAAACCACGAATAAAATATCGATAAAGCTCGTGTAATTTTATTATTGATTTTAATTGCAGTGTTACACGCACAATAATCTCGGTTGGAAAATCCGCGTCGTCGACGCTGGTTATAGATCGAGAAGAAACAATGGAAATGGACTCGAAAGTGGTTTACTTTCGTGTATCATGACGATCCTATCGATCGTTAGTCTTCGGTTAAAGTTTCTCAGATGAATTTAAATGAAAAACCATCTCCTACGATCGTTTACTAACAACAAAAAATTGAAAAAAAAAAAAATCAAAAAGAACAAAAATATCAGTAACGCGATCGACACCCTGAGATCGGACGCTCTTTGCCTATCACAGAGTCCTACTTATTCACGTACGAAGACGAATTATTCTCACCGCCATATCATCATTATCATCATCGGTACAGCATCAAGACAATATAAACTGCACGTATATATCTGCCGATCGACACATATTCACATTAAATGTGCAATACGAGATCAAGGTAGGTTATCGCGATAACAGATATAATATTTTCTCTATAAAAGAGAAGCGAAAGAAACAAAGAAAATGGAAGTTGAATCGAACCTGAGAAAATGTTCATCCCGAAAATCGAAAAAAGAAAAAAGAAAAGATAAACAAAACAAATAATGACAAATAAAAGAACGTAAAGCAACCACGAGACGGAAGAAAAGCCGACACGAGGTTGTAAGAAAGTATTTAGTTGGTAAGCATTTGAAATGTATGTGAGAGATTTAGCCACAGATATTTTTAAGACCCGTCAGATTCAATTTTTCATATTATGTTATACATAAAATTAAAAAATATATCTATACATGGAATAAAAATCAAGTATCGCGCGTATATACGCGTGTGTAAATTCATACTTGTAAGTACTCGGAAGGAAGAAAGAGAGCGTAAATGAATATTGAAGAATTTTCGATGCTCCGTACGATTGAAAAATAACGAAACTACGAGACAATAAATTGAAAAAAAAAACGAACAAAAAGTACTTGTGGGAGGCAAATATGAAAAAAGAGAAAATAAAATATAATCGTTTTATCTGTTACTCCGACAATAATGTGCAGAAATGCAACACGGGACTGGGATATTATTACTATCACTATGATTATTATAATGCATAGAAAAGAATAGTATTAACGATGTAAACGCTGACAATAATTCCGGGAGTATGATATAGACGGGCTAAAGAATATATATGTATATGTCGAAATTGCGATCTCAGTGAACGCGACGACAAAATTTTATCAAAATTACGAGAAAATCAAGTGGGAGAGGTACTTATAGCCCGTGCGCGAGCTATCATACGATATAAAAAAGTTTTTAAAAATGAGAAAAAGAAAAAAAAACATGAAATAACGCCGAGACTGATAACTTGAGCTGCGTTAGAATCGCTTTTCGAATTTTCATTATACAAATATAATATAAACAAGAAGACAGGAAATATAGAGAAAAAACAAAAAAAAAATAAAAGAAAATAAAACTCTACACGTATTGAAGTAATACCGTGTACCGGCTACAAAGTACCATGTAAATTTTTGCACAAATCTAGCAGATTGATCTGGAGCGATAATAAAATTAGAATATAATTATGATTAATTGAAAATATGAAATAATTATGTAACTTGTGTACGATTAATTGCTCGTTATAAGTGCTGTCTGTTTGACAATAATACGTAACGATAGAAAAAATTGACGTATCGCTAATCGTCCACAGTTTTGTGTTTCAATAACAGAATGTTAATGCTTGGTGAATGTGTTTGTTGAATGAGCGACAACTTGAATGAGATTTAGGTGAACGAGTTAACACAATGGGACGAGAAGCGATCAACGGTACAATTATCTATCGTATACATTAACAATAATAAACAAAAAAAATAATAAAGTATATTATATAAATAAATAAAATACATAAATATATGTATGTACGGATAACATATACATACATCTATGTACGAAAATAGCGCGTACGCGCGTATCCACGTTCTGTCGTGTATATAAATTATGTAGTAGGGTGGACCTTCCTTGAACGAAATGAAAGTATAAATGTGCCTTGGGTGCATTTGATGTATCTTTTCCTTTTCTTTCTATGTTTGTTTCAATTTCATTTCAATTGTCACTTATAATTTGAATTTAAAGTCTTTAAAGGACACCCGTTGCGCATCCACTCGGATCGCTTGATATTTACAATGAAATTCCCGTTCGCGGTCCCTTGAACCAATTGAACCTGAACTCGAAGTGATAATGAAGATACAGTGAGCGTCGGATTAAATTGAGGGAGCTGAAGAAAGTATAAACGACATATATATTTTTGAAAATGCTCCTTGTTGTTGAAACTTTGATAAAACGCTCGAATATTTACACCTATGATATAATGGGCCACGAGAGAAATAATAAAAGAAATTTTTATAGTTTGATTGGGCGAAGAATCGAGGAAGTGTGTGTTTACAGCTGTATGCAATTGTTTCAAGGGGCCGGGACGTTGTTTATAGTGTAACCAAGAAATCTGCGAAATACATAATCAGCTTATAACACTTATAAGAAATGCGAAACAAATTTTTTTTTAAACGATCGGGCCCGTGAGGGATTTAGGATTAAATTCATTCATTAAGAGTCTAATGAATTTTAAAACAAAAAATAATATATATGTATCATTTACAAGCGTCCGATCGCTGAGTGTCGAGAACGAGGGTGTCCCCCAAATTAATTGTCATGCGTTGAGGACACGACTCTATTCATTTTATAACGACGAGAAATTCCAAAGAGGGACAAAATCATCAATTCACACAGTATCTCGTTTACACTGTACACACGCTTGTCAGTTTTTTTTTCGAGTCTACGATAAAGTACAAAAAAAGTAAAATCTAATATCAATGCCAAAATCTCGAAGAAACAACTTTCAAAAAACTTTATATATTTACTGCAATCGCAGAAGTTACGAGTCAGAAATCACGTGTTCCGAGCTCATTCCAAGTTTCTTTCAGTTCAAACACAAAGTTAGTATCCAACGGATAATTCCGGAAGAGTAGAAAAAGCACAGAAAATAGAAAAACCCTGATTTCATACCGTTCGGATATTAAAAATTGAGTCATTTCGAGTATTTGATAAATTTGTTTATTACGTATGGAAAAATTAATACGAGAAACCGATAAACTACGAGTCGTGTCCTGATATAGAAAAAGACGAAAAATTCGGCCAACCATTGATTTACGGATGAGCAACAATTACGTGTAAAGAGAGCGCACATTATGGAGATATAATCAAATGTAAAATTCTATCTATGAGATTGCGATGGTGCAAGAGATTCATCAATGGATGTAATTAGATAAATAAGAGACAATAATTCGAGAACAGTAAAAACTGATAAAAAGTAATACAAACTTCGCTCTAATAAATTGATGTTATTATGTCGCAAAAGGAAAATGATACATTATTATCAAACGTATATACTATAATACTCGATGGGAAATTCGAGACAATAAGTTGCGTGCCAGGGCCAACCGACTTAAGTTTGTCCTTTTTTTTTCATACTTTATTTGGACAAACTCTTTTCGGTCATAGATTCATGTATATCATTATATATAAATATATGTATACACACGTATATGCAAATATAATTTATATTTAATGTACATATAAATAATATAATATCTCTAGTAAGTAAGCGGATAAAATCTCCTACTTCTGTGAACAAGACAATAATTGTACGTTGCGAGACAACCTGGACAAAAGTCTGTATGCGAGCTGATTCAATATGATTGCCGATTAAATTTTTTGTTTGTTTTGTTTTCAATTAAATGACAACATAATCCCTAAGATTGTATAAGTTTTATTAATTTCTAATTCATTTTATGTTTCACTGCAAATGCAAGGCCGTGATTTAAAATCGTAAAAATATCTACTTTCAAAAGTCAAAATTCGTACCAGATTTCCCAAAAATCAACTGGAATACAACCGTATTTAATAACATCAATTATTAACTGAATGGCGAACTTTTAAACAGAACAATAACAATCTCAGAATCAACATTTCTTGGTTTCCTAATAAAATCGAAAAAACTGAGTGTCGTAAAAACAAATAAAAATCTCATGATACATGATAGATAATTGTTTATAGGGTGACTATTAATCATTCTGTGCAAATCGATTGAGTGACTTTAAAAATTCATCTGGTACCAGTTTTTGAACGGTCTCCAAACGTATGTTCTTAATCACAAAAATTCTTCGTGCAACTGCTGCAATTATAGAAAAAAAAGAACAAAAATCTATTACGGTTGATTTATATCATTCCTGTTTGTTAATGTCCCCTTATCTTTGAATGCACCAATGGCAAAATGATTTTCTACGTTATTACAAATATGTATAAAAGTTATTTTTTTTTGCGCTGTTAAAGCACATGTTAAAATTTGAATAAGGGTGTTGATTAAAATCAAAGCCAGGTCAATTTACGATGAAAAAATCTCATTAATGAATCATTATAAAAAAAGCAGCTAAGACATTGTCCAGTGTTGTGAGCTTCTTAGGGAAAGAGGAATACTAAGTTAGACAATAAGAAAAACATGTTTTGCTATATCTTACAGTGACTCGTGTAACGGAGGAGATAAAAAAAAAAAAGAAAGAATAGCTCGATTGGTATAGCGTTTGTACAATTTAAATCGAACGCTGCATCGATCAGATGAGAAAAAAAAACATAAATAAATACTGAAGTACATTTATCTCCAAAGTACGCGTAAATTGGAATAAAATGCACACGCGAAAATATGCGTGTGCGAGCAAAACGATGCCCGTGTACTTGTGTATATTATGTATAAAAAAGTTTATATTGCAGCGTTTCTTCATCTTTGCATTTACTATGTAACTTAACCATATATTCTACAATAATGTACATATGTACTTATGTACATCCGACAGTTAATTTTACTGGCATATAAGAAAGACAAAATCGCCACGAGAGCGAAGATATTGAAAGTATTAAAAGAACTAAGCGAAGCAAAAGAAAATGAGAATTTTGCTGAGGACGCTATGTGAACCCAGACAATAAATGAAGGCTCAACGAAAAAAAAAAAAAAAAAAAAACGGAAAAACGAAAGAGAAAGATATAAAAGAAAATGGAAAAATGACGTGATCCTCGGGATTTTCGTAACAAAACGTCGAAAGTATATAGATAACCCGAGGGACTATTTGAATCTAGCTGATAAATTTTAGTTGTATAAAAAAATTACTCGAAAGTAGCAAACTCAAAATCATTCAAATCTATGAAAGTATACAGGAACAATAATGAAAGTTGTGACAAAGAGAAGGGAAGAAGAAAAAAAAGCACACAAATTTTGTCAATGTATATGATAAAAATTGGATCGAAACTGGGTTGGAAGGGAGGAGCAAAAACATAGGGTGCTCCAAAATTTTTATCGTTATAGATATCTATCGACGGAGCAATTTAGAGGAACGTTGATGATTTTTATTATATTTTAATTTTACATCTTCGATAGTATTAAAGAAAAAAACTAAAAATCAAAAAAATACAAAAAAAAAAGGAAAAGAAAATTAAGTCTCTTTCTGCAATTGAAAACGAGGATCTGTAGATCGTAGACAATTAACACTTAATGTATATGTAATATCAATTATAAATATGATACACTCTGAAAAATTGATTCGCAAGAACGGCGTGTGAAACAAGAGAGAAAGAGAGAGAGAGAGAGAAAGAAAGCGAGAAAGAGAACAATAATGAAAAGCATGAGCTAATAATCGTTTCGTCCATCAACTAAAAAATTCAATCAAGAATTACTATTCGACGACGTAGTTTATGTCAAAAATATCGAATTATCAAGAAAAAAAACAACAAATACGTATCATTAGTTCTCAATGAGTGAATGAACTGCAAAATATTATATACCGTAATCAAAATTTGGAGGAAACGAAAAAAAGAATCGAAAGGAAAACGATACACTTTGACTAAATATAAAAAAAAAACCTCACTTAATAGATCCTACTCAAAACATTGTCAACCATTTCTTTTCAACGTTTGTGTGTTAGAATAATAATATTAAGAACAAACGAAAACAACGTAACAGCTCTCTGTCAAAATACACTCGCAGTACACAAGTCGTGGTGAAAAAAAGTAAAATCAATATCTGTAGGAAAAAAAAATCGATTTAAAATAAAGACGTGGGAAAAAATATATGACACGCTTTGCCGTGAGGAAGAGAAATTGTTTACAACGCACAAGAGAGCTATGTACCGTGTTTTATCGTCGTGTGTTTTTAAAAGAAAAAAAAAAAAAAACTAAAAAAGTATTAAAGATATTAATGATTGGCGCGTCGTACAACGTTCGTTGTGCGACGATTGAAACAATCGCCAATTTATCGTGTATACTCGGTCAATGAAGCAAAGCTTGTCTTAAATCCTTCGTACTTCGTAATTAAACGTCTAGAAAGATTTCAGAAACGAAAAAAAATAAATAATAATAATAATACCAGAGAAGACAAAAAAACATACACACAAGTCTTTATAAATGATAATTATTACATATCGCTCCTCGTTACGCTCGCGGAATGTCTCGATCCCCGATAGCCTGCAGTTTATATCGTGTGTAATACACAAAACACAAAGGATGAATACAGAAACACACACGCACACATACACATCCGTAACATCTAATTTATAACCTATAAGTGAATAGCGACGGACTCTGCAAAAAAAAAAAGCGTTCGATTAGATTCATATCATATCCCACCCTCGTATATGGACAACTTTGTCTTCATATCAAAATGATAGCCGAAATGGAACACTAAGCGAGCTCAGGAACAAAATCGAAATTCAATGATAAAACTGCAAAACGACGTTTTTCAAGTTGACGCGAAAGAAGTTTACGACTTTTTTGCAGGGTAACGGTGGATTATCGTTTACTTTTTAAATAAAATTATTTGTACTGTAAATATTGTTTAAACCGTGTGGTAACTACCGAAATATTCAAAGTCCGTTTGTTTGTTGGTTCTAACTTTTGAATTAATCTGTATTTCCGTATTTTTCGTTTTATCCTTTTTCTCATGTCAGAAAACGACTAATAATGCAGTTGACGGTTGAAATAAAAAAAAAATCGTCTCAACGTAAGCCAGAATGAGGATTTGCACTGGGTTGCAATGACCCAATGGTAGTAACCTAGGGTCATCTATTGTACAACGCAATATATCAATATTATACATGCACATTATCTTTATATTTCAATAAATGTCGTCAAAATCAATCGAACAGTCAAGTTCAGGTAAAATATTATGAAAATGTTTATCACTTAATAATGACTTATGTTTTGTAATAAACACATAAACATCATTTAATAATATTACGATAGTGAGCGGTCTATTACCACGCGAGTGTTTTAAAAAAAATTCGAACCTAATATATGAAAAAAGGCATCGATAGTTGCTCTATTGATCCTTCAGCACAAATTCACATTTTCATTAATTAACGTATTAATATGGACAGTTTTACTTACCTGTAATTAACAATGTATACTGACTTGAATATTCGTACGTCGCGGCGAATACGATCAACGAATGCGACGGATAAAAAAATAAAAAAACATAATTTAAAAAATCTATATGTATGTTTTGTGATTGAGAAAAAAACGAGTATTCAGGTTTGCAGGTTGAATGCGAAAAAAAAAGGCTCGTTCTTGTACCGATAAAATTGAAATATGTAAACTTGTTATAATTTACGACAAATGTTATCCCTTGAACTTAATATTTTGAATTATTTTTGTTTTTCCCGATATGTGTCCTCTGTCCCAGAAATTCTATGGGTATTAAAATCTTCCTCGTCGTGTCATTTTACCGAAATGTTCCACCTGGGTAACGCTCGATTCCTAATATTTCTCGTTATTATCCCTGAAAGACAATATTATCGGGGATTGCAAAGCGAAACGAGCATCCAACTTGTAACACGACATATTCAATACGCATTATGATTATTAATTATTGAACATTGTATCAAATTTTATATTCACTTCGTGTGGTTGACAATAAACTGGTTTTGTAAGGAAGCCATATGAAAAAAAGAAAAAACCTTAATTGTTTGGTCGCCTCTTTTTCATTTTATCCATTGTACACTGTGCATATTTGTTCTCCTTTACGATGAATCTTCATCTCGGATAACCCCAAGGATCCTTCTTTTGATCCATCAACGCGAGCGAAGATTCGCAAATCTTGTGAAATACTTCACGTATTTTTTCTTTTGAAAATACACCGATTATTTGATACTGTTCTGAGACCAGTGTGTCGGCCAATTCGACACATTCCGCGTGTTCGTTCATATCCGACATAACGGTCAAAAGAAGGAGAGTTATTTTCGGTATGCAGAGATCACGGAGTCTGTTCAATTGATGCATCCGTAATGGCATTTCCGGCGTTGATTCATCGTCCGTCATTTTTTCGTTTGATGAATCAACGAGCCAACCACCGTCCGGGAAAAGAAGCACATTGAATAGTAATTGCTTGACCGCCTGCAACGATGTTAAATGTACAATTTACTAAAATCTTGGTATTTCATGAAATGTTCAAAGATAGATACAATCGTTCGATTAGGGCCATTCTTTGGACAAGTAAATATAAGCGAATATTAGTTGCGGGGTTTAATAATAAATTACCTTCGTATGATGTTGCATCGTGCACTTCCATCGTTCGAGTTCCGCATTGTACTGAGCTTTTTTATGATCGTGAGCAACTTTTTCGGTGAAAGTTGGGTATGATGGTAAATCATCGAGGGGTGTTGGTTTTCCTTGATAGAAATGTGAAAACCATTCTTGAAAACCTTCTTGAGCATCGAGATACGCCTTGTAGCAAAGATATTCGCGTATCGAGGCAGAAGTTTTCTTCGCGAGATTGTTAGTCATCGTCAAAGTCGCCAACGTCGCTTCCAATGACGGATGTTCAGTCATTATCATCTCAATTGCATCAGCTGGTATCTGTGATTGTAAAACAGTATAATTATTGCCGAAAAATCAGTATTTCTTATAAAATTCAGTATTTTCTTATAAAGTTCCTCGGACTGACCTTGTTGAAAGCCTTACGAGCAGCATCGACTTTTTCACAAGTGAGAAAATATCTTATGAGTGCGTTCCCTTGCCACAGGGCTTCTTCCCTTTGACTCGCATAAAACGTAACCCAATCCAACGCATCAATTTTTTCCAAATCAGCCTCGGTCAATTTTCCCGTTAAATCAGTATTCGTCTCGAGGTTTGTATTCTTTTGTCTAACATTTTCAACAACTAATTTCGTGATAGCTTCAACATTTAAATTCGCATCTTCAGCTGCGGCGAGACAACGTTTGCGTTCCTCACATTTTTTCACACCTTCGAGATAATGTGCAAAATTTGTGATCTGATCCTCTTGGGGCAAGGTTGCCGTGTAAAAAGCAACAAGTGTCGGATCACCGATGTCAATAAGCACCCGAACATAAGCGAGCAATACCTTGTCACCGATTTTTTCTTTATCATCTTTGCCAATTTGACGAAAGAACAGTACCAAGTGAGCGAGGAAACGTAAGAATTGCGGATTACAATTACCACCATCGATCCATATTTGTACGTGCTCCAACAACTGAGGCACTTGATCGAGTATCAAATACTTTTGGATTAAATGGTCCGGCTTGCTAGCTTGTGTTTGTACAACAACGTTTTTCGATGCTTGAAGATTCGAGAATATGTCCTCCAACGAGACTTTCGATTTCCAATAATCGTCTGGCATCGAAATATAGTTTTTTGCCATAACGCCTCGCACTTCACTCTCCACCTCGATATCCATTAGACACTTCATATACGCCCAAAGCTCGTCTTGCCAGGATCCAGCTACTGCTATCAGTTGATGCAAATTTCCACAAAGACTTGCATAAACTGATCGGTAGTATTGCCCTTTGAAAAAATTGCATCGATCGTTATTAAACAATTAAATACAAAAAAAAAAAAAGCCAAGAAATACAAGTGAAAAGAAAACTATCAGAAAAATAGAATTTAAAGGATAGATTTTGATATTCATTCGAAAAACCAAATTAAACGAATTCTTTTGCACACGAGCGTTAATAGTAAAAAATATATTTTACACAAACGATTAACATTTGTCATTTTAACTTGAAGAGTCAAGGTTCTCTAGTGTTAAAGACGTATCACAATGATTCAAGTTTCGAAAAGCCAAAAAAATGTATTATAATCCATCGAGATGTTTGATTTGAGTAGTTATTTTATCAGTAGTTCCGCTTCACTTAATTTTGTGAAGCATTCAACATGAAAACTATACGAACCTATTCGAGGATCTTGAGAAATTTTCCAGGCACATAGTTTCCACAGACTTCTGTTGGGATTTCCTTCGATCGGTAATTTCGTATCGGTTAAAGGATTTTCGTAATTAGGATCATGATGTGGTTTCCATCCCAACAAACATGCAGCGCGCCATGGTTGTCCACAATGCACAGCGAGCTCTTGGGCTTTTTGGAGCCGACCACATCGAACCTATCCAACAATGTGAAATATATTAATCAGTTTAAACTGAAATATAGAAAAAATAAAAGAAAAAAAATTATCAAACAAATGTACCTCAAAGAACATTCTCTTTTCAAGTCGTGAATCATCCTCTCTATCCAAATCGTGCAATGGTTTTCCTTCTCTGATTGGAGCATCCGGATCAAGAGAGGTAACAAGAGGTCTCGACGAACCAAACATAATACCATCCTGACGGTTGTGTAACTGATGCAATGTATTTTCCCAGCCGATTGTTTTGTCCGTAAAGTGTTCAATTTTGGGCAATGTGTCGGCTTGATCAACAGCATTTTTTTCCAACCAATCGATAATCAACTGATACTCTCTTATGGTACTCTCGTTTCTTAACAAAGCTTCGATAACATATTTTTCTGACAAGTTTTCATTAATGTCAGTTTCCATTTTCACTTGAAATTCCGGATGAGAGGACAAGCGATTTTGATAGAGGCAATAAACCAGCCGCCATGTGTTTCTCTCATTCTCCAAGTTTATTTCCTCCTCTGACATTTCCATGTTGTCTACTTTTGCCTGCATACCTAATAAACAAAAAAAAATCGAAATATTTGTTTTAAGAGAATTGTTAAAAAAGATTCTAGAGCTAGTCTTGAAGAAAGTTTTAATTGAGTTCATAAACTTTTTGTGTTCAATCAAAGTTACCCAATAGCAAAAAAGGTACCGGCTCTATTAATACGCAATATTCTAGGTGATTGGAATAATTTTTTATGAAAAATAAATGCACAACTTGTGTACAGTTTGTCATACAAATTTCTCATTCAATACGCTTCTAAATAAAAAAAAGTATAATAATAATGATTGATTGAAGCAAAAAAAGATTATGCGTGTTTGTTCGACGTTTCATATACATACCTCTCATCATTTGGAGTGTATCTGTGCAATTTTGAATGAAATCTGCTATTGTGTCAAAGATCTGAGGCTCAGAAGAGTGACCTTGTATTATTTCTAAAAATTCATGATACAACTTGAGAGCGGCTTTTCTCCAAGGTTTGTCAGACTTCAATATTAGGCCCGTGGAAGCACTGTCTTCCATCATTTCTCTCAGACTCATGTCATAGTTTTCGCTCAACATTATGTCTTTGACTTCGTGTTGCGTGGAGCGAAAAGATCTAGAGAGTCTCTCACCTGCAATAAAATATATTATTGAATAAAAGGAAGGAATTGCAAAAGGAACTCAATAGAGGTAGAAGAAATTAACTCACCCGCATAGAGAGTAAGCGATGTATCAAAATCCGAGAGATCATGTTTCAGCAATTTAGACTGATTTTCAAAACGGTTTGACGTCGGGGTGCTAATGGCATTGTTACGATTGTCGTCATCTGCCAATCGTTTCGAAGTAAATGCTTGTTGAAGCGGAATTCGTTTGGGAGTTGTACCCTTCGTGCTTAACCTCAAAAATGATTTTCGTTGAGCATTTTCCTGACTCAACAATCCGATCGATTGGTCCAAATTTTCTTTGGTACTGTGACGAGACTCCATGTTTTTGCGTGTGATATTAACTATTCAATTCAATTATGCGTAATGTACGGGAAAAAAAAACTTTTGACCGGTTTTCTTGTCGCATTACATTTTTGAGCGCGTATACAGCAGTAAACGGACATCTACGGATTGCCTTTAAACGCGGTAAATTTCATAGACTTTTCTGCTCAAATCGAAATGGCTGCTAATGTCACCTTCGTGAAGTTAGCCTCCCCACTTCATTGTTTAAAAGTTTTGTTACTTGAAATCGTTAGAGTTTGAGAGAAAATAAACATTGTTCAAAAGTTTTTGTTGTTATGAAATAGTATTTTAATTGCTATGTGAAGTTGGTCCCCATTTCTTTATGCCGCAAAAAATGAACTTGCGGACGCTGCTTACTTTTTTTTAAATGTTTTAGGTGATATCGAAAGCTTTGACACCCTCCCTCATTCCTAACGGTTCTGCGGAACTCGTCAACAAGCTTTCGGAAACTACCGCCAGTTTCCATGGCGCGCGTCTACCGTTCGAATTTCGAATCGATCGAGATTATCGAAGGAGTCGATTTCATTTTTTTGATCTACAAGGATTACTAATCTAAATCTCGATAGAAGTAAGTTTGGATGGCTTTAAAATGATAGATCAGTGGCTTAACCTTACTCGAAATTTCAATAGTAACATTTTTCGACAATGTTCATCCAATCTTTTAACTCTTCACAATAGTTTCATGCAACGTACAACATATAATTCAATTAGTTGGAGCTACATTCGTTTTGCAGAATGTCTTTTCAACGAAAAGAACAACTCAACAATTGATTTGCTCAAGCTTCATTCGATGAATCTGAAATTCGACGAATTCATAGTTTGATCGACCTTATGTGGTTCCTAAAGAAATATCATTTACGAATCTACTGTACGAAGTAGTTTTCATTGAAAAATTGTCAACCTTGGTAATATATATAAGCCTTTGCTAGTATATGAGAAATAATATTAACATCGAAAATACCTGAAAGTATACTTCATTTTTTTTCAATTTTTATGCTGCTTATTCCATGTTATTGAAAATATTGATTGACTCACCGTTCGATGTCTTCTTTCACCTGTCACGAACTCGTCCTCCAGTCCATCACGTGTGATCACAAAGCCCCTGGAGTATCGCATATAGTTGAGATCTATTGCACGAGATCCTCACTCCATCATATATCACTTGTTTCCTTCAATTTCATGAAATTGCATTCCGTAATAACGATTGTTCAATATTTATCAATGCATCCCGCACGAATGATGTAATTAATCTCACGTATTCGTCATTTTTACACGCTCCTTTGGCGAATTAACACTCGAATTTATCGTAATTTAATTTAATTATAGTTTTTAATTATTAGCACAATTTTTAATAGTTTTTAATTATTAGTAATTATTAATTAATTAACACTTGAATTCATGACAATCCGCACTATCAAGAACCGCGCCGCGTATTTATTCTCGAGATTCGACCTGTATCCGTTACGCTTACGCTTCAACTCGATGCTATTTAAACTTTACTTTCAAAAGTGTTCACAGCTAACATTTGTGTTTACTAACAAAAGTAATTTTGAATGTAAAACAAGATGTTTTTAATTTGTACTTTTCGGTTTATACCGTCGAGAAATGCCTACGTTGACAAACAAACTTTTCCCTGCTGAAAAATTGTTTTAATTTAATGGAAAAACAATTAAAATAGAATAGTTTTTGATTGAATGAATGCAGACCAATATTAAGTGACAGACAGTGTAACGACAGCTCTAACACATCTTCGTGGAGACCCGAGCATGCTCACGATAGTGCCACGCGTGCGTGCGTGCTCGCCTTTTTCAATGTTAAGCATAAGCAAGTTTCAAGAACCGTATATTGCTAAACATTGATGCAAGCGTACTTGTGTCGCGTTGCGCGGTGGGACAACAACCTCGACGACGACAGAGGTGGTCAGGTTGTGCCTGGACGTTGCATTGCTTACTTTCGGCTGCGACGGGCGAACCCAGACTTGCTACAGCACGCACGGGGCGCGCGAGAATTCGCGCGAATCTCAAAGTTGTGTTAGAACGGTCACTAGACTGTCTGTCACATAACTATCGGCCTATCCATTCGTTTGCGAAATTGAAATACTATTTACGATGTACGGACGAATCAATAATTCATTCGATTGTTTGTCAACGCGACTATTTTTTCAATCGTATTTCTTCGTAAATAAAATTTTTAATTTGACAACTTGGAAAAAAAATTTAATCACTATTACGAATTATTTGTTTGTATTATTTATGAAAATAAAAATGTAATTCCTTTTCTTCTATTTTATTAAATAAAATTATTAATTGTTTACTAGTATTGTTTGATTTTTATTAGATTAAAAAAAAAATTCAATCATAGAAAAGATCCTAAGGTTGTATAGTTATTTTTATTTGTTGAGAATTAAGAAGAATTCTACTTGCACTATAAGATATTTCGTTCAGTCAAATTTATCCGCGTCGAGGAATGATAAAGCGTAGCGTTTAATTCACCGACCGACGCTCAGACCGCACGCCCGTGTATCGCCGGCCGGTGCCCGATTCGTACTGATAGCATTATCACGCTCTCTCGCTCACCCGACCGTCCCGCGCCCGCCCCACCAGTTGCGTTCCCCCGCTTCCCCGCTCGCGACGCGGCGACACGGCGAACATTCCCCCACTATGCAGTACGCGTAACTCACGGGAGCGCACAGAACGTAAACAAACCAAACGCGTACTACACAAGTTTACTTCGAAAGTCTTTAATTGATTGTTGCAATATACCGAAGAATAAATTCATCAAATAATAATTTTCGTTTCATCATTTGACTCATTACTCGATAGTAAAATTGTATTTAATAAGCTAATGAGAGTTAAATTATACATATAATAAATTCGTTGAGAAGTGAATAATGCAAATTGGTTCATTTAATAAATGCGAATCAAATGAATTATATTACATAGATACAGGTGTAACTGTCAACAACGTGCTTATATCTACTTTGTTACCGACCGCGGGACTGATAGATCACCTTAATCGGTAAAGAATAGATGAAACAACCAAATCTAATGAATTGATAAACAACAATGAATGCTGCATGATTATTTGAATCATGAACATCTATTCTGAGCCTACCACGATTTACAAACTGAACTGCGTTGAAAATTGAAATTCCTCGCCAGGTGGCGCCACCGTTCGATCGAATGTCCAGAGAAACAAAGCTGCATTTTTTCCATAATGATAACACGCATATCATATCTCGTGCTTTCTCAACCCTTATACCATCATTACTGTCA